>JANHGN010006797.1:0-57417 GCA_024605025.1 Megaceryle maxima | reverse complement strand
ATATTAACCTTCTGATTTCACAGATGATGAAAACCAAACTGACCTGTTATAAGAGCTTTTGTCTGGGAAGAAAACTTAGTATGATTATAGAACTGTAAAAGCAAAAAAGGGATTTGTAAACAAGGCTTAATTATTTCCCATTCTGCTGCTGGTTTAGAGGAATACTGATGATCTAGGAGACATGCCCTGTAGATTAAAACTCCAGCAGTCTGTCTAGATACCATGTTTAATAAGCTAGCAGATAGCTGCAGAAAGACTGTGAGCGAATAAAGGAAAATAAAACTTGAGTTTATGGAACAGAGGTATGAAAGTATAGTGGGGGGCATTGTTCTTAATCCACAGAAGACTGAAAGGAGCTTTTCCCTTAGTTTTTATTCACCAACCTCCCACATTATGCTAAAAAGAAACAGCATATGGTGTATCTGTAGGTGGAGGGTTTCTGTGGCGCTCAGAGTGGTGAATAGAAAGTGAAAGAGCTCATAGGACAGCTTTCAAGGGAAGTATAGTTCACATAATGTGATAAGGCAAAGAAGACTATATTACTGGAATTAAAGCATGTTCTTATACCCTTATTGCTCATCTCATCAGTGGTATCAAAACAGTACTTAGGTTCTTGTAGATGAGAGACTCAGTTCATAAGTAAGCTTTACATAGAAGCAGGGAATTGTTAGGGGAATGGGTAATATCAGATAACATTTTAAAAGCCTTTGATAAAAATGGAAAGGACAGAATAATCTAATTTGCCTATGAAGCAACTAACAAAGTCTAAGGGAATTATGTAGAAAGCTTAGAACATATTTCTGCTAACATGGTTGTTTTCCATTATCTTTGACTTTCAGGTCTCATGGTTGGTTTTTTGGGGTTGGTTTTTTTGTTTGTCTTTTTTTCTTCCCCTTTTTGGTGGTGGAGAAATTTAGCTTGAATGATAGTAAGACCTGATCTCTTACTTCTTTGGAAATAGTGCCCTACAAAGAGCCTGCTCTTCCGAAAGGTGTTCTGTTAGTTTGGGGATGCAGATGACAGGAAGGTGAACATTACTCTGGTGATGAAAAGGCTTGAAAAGGTCTGACCAGTTCAAGGGAATAATACACAACTCTATTTACTCCTCATTTAAAACAGGGTAAGATAACCATGTGTCTTTTAAAAAAAAACCAAACACATAAATTCTCTTTAAATGAGAAACAATATTGTTGCAGTTTAGATTCATTCTTTTAAATATGTATATATGTAGTTACAAATGTCCCATTTTCTTTCGAACATGATTAAGTACAAGAAAATGCCTTAAGAGTGTCATCTCAGTGTATGTATATACTTCCAAATAATTGCTGAGAAGGATCTAGAAATCCTATGGTATTATCTATTAAATACTCTTTTCCATTTTTGTGACTTCAGAATGGGGCTCATTCCTAAGGAAAAGAATAAACTAAAAAAAAAAAAAAAAATTAGCTACAGCAATAAACCTGATATATCTATAATTGATAGTTTATACACAGTTGCATTATAAAATATATAAATATGCTATAGACTGTCATAAAAAGACAAAACAATTATTTTAAACCATATCTTACTTTTTTAAAGTCATATGCAGAAATTAGAGGCAGGGGGGAATCAATTCCTTAATTTATGTGTACTTTTCCATATTTGTGACCTGCTGGATTTGATCAAATGCTCTTATGCATAATCTTATAGCTTTCACCAGCCAGTATTTCTGTTCAGTGTCTTTTAAAGAGCATCCCTTCAAGTAAGCAGGCTAGAAGTATTAACATCAGGATTTTAATTAGTGGCGTTGTGACTACAGTCACTCAGTTCAAAAATTTATCATGCATATGGAAAGTATTAGAGAAATATTTTTATATATGAACTTAAAAAAATCTACATATGCTTTGTTTAAATTTTTTTCTGCATATTTTTTTAAATATTAGAAAAAAATGTAAAACTGACTAGCTTTAGTGTATTTTTATGTTCATATATTAACTCAGATTTTGAAAGAGTTCAGTTTATCAAAAATCTTTACTTCCACTCTTTCAGTTCAGTTTGCTTATAGGCCTTGCATTGCCATGACTTCTAAACAATTCACACATTTCAAATAATTTACCCATGAAGTGTCCGTCCATGACAGGGAAATGATAGAACTGCCTTTTGCAGATGGGGGCTTGGGGCAGAAGGGGTGCAAGTGTTGTTCAGAGGAATTCCCATCCTGGCTCCCCTAGGTCACAGAGGCATTGTGTGATTGCTGAAGTTAGCACAAGCTAGAGTAGGCAAGTAAGGAATGTAAACTACAGCGATTTGCATTAATTAGGGTTTTCTGAGTGTGGTGCTTGGTGACAAGGGTTTAACTCGGGGTAGGTGTCAAAAGAAAAGCCTAATTCAGGCCTCGCACAGGACGAGCCATCATCCAGAGATGATCTGTCACCAGCATAATTCATTTTCCAGATGCAGTCTTACTGACCAGAGTTAGCCCTTTGTCTCTCAGTGCTCTTCCATTGCTAGCTGTCTTTGTTTCAGGAGCAACAAGACCAATGTAGTTCCAGTCCGTGTGGATAGGGTTTTTTATAGTTTTGCTGGGTTTTGGTTGGGTGGTTTTTTTCATATTTATGTACTCAAGCATTCTAGTCTGAACACATATTCATATGGTTCAACCAGTTACTAACTTTAATGGAATGTTTTTCTATAAGGGCTTATTATTGCCCTTGAATTAAAATCCCATGTCTTTCCCTGGGCGCTGCAGGATAGGAAGTACCTACAGAATATTATCTGCTGAAAATCTGCAAGCATGAATTGCCTTCCACTATGGAAAAGCGATTTCTCTTTACTACTGGCCAAATCGTTTCTCCTAAATGAACACTGGTAAACAAGGTTTGCTCAGTGTTCAGCTTCATGTTTTAGTTGAGAGAGATTTAGTGAGAGCAGATTGAGACAGTTTGTGCCTTTCATTTCTTCATCAAAAAAGTCAGAAGGGAAACAATGCATCTCAAAGAGCCCCTCAGTTGGTAGGATGGACCACCAGAGCAGGCACTTGTTAGCACGTTATATTCTCTGCAACCTGAGGATCCTGAGACCCTGCACCGTTCCAAGGGCAGTCCTGCCTCCTGTGGTTGTGGGAGAAGAGGTGGGTTCCTTCATCTATATTGTCAATCAGTCCTTAAAATTGTTCCCCATATACTTACCAAGGCTGTATTCAGTTCTTTTTGGGTCAAGAATCTCTTCCCTGTCTGTCCTTTCCTTTGGAGAGGAAGAAAGTTGCACACATTTGATGGAGATTCTCTGTGTGTTAACACTTTGTTTCTATTTTAACATAGAAATGTATTGCTTATTCTAATTTGATTTTTCTGTGGCCTCAGGAAAATTGCAACAGATACTAATTTTTATTGTCTTGTCAAACTGGGGCCTATATTAAGACAGCTTGTGCTGCCTTAAGTTACACGTTCCATCATGTAGCAAAGCAGTACTTGTGGGAGCTGTCTGACTTTGATGGGAACCCTTTGTCTTTCACGGAACATGCTACCATTCTTCCATAGCATTATATAACTACAGTGCCTCTGTGCTGGAGACAGCCATTCATTTCTCATCTTGCTTTTTTCCTTTAGTTACTGCATGGTATTGCATTTTCTGGTGTTGACTGTTACTATTGGCTTTCCCTTGAAGTAGGCTGGTGTGGAGACAGTTTGGAGAAAGAAATTGTTATTACTTCTCTAAATCCCTATAGTTCAGCTCAGAAAACTCATTTTGTTGTGTAACAGGAACAACAGGTATTTATTCTTTAAATTTTAGATTTTAGATCATCTGAGCAGACCAATTCTCTGTCAAGGTCACTCAGTCTGTTGAAAACAAAATATCATAAGGATTTTTCTTGTCTTAACTCTTGAACATTAGAAAAACATGAATCTCTATGAACTAGTAAGAGGTTACATCTCAGAACATTTCTTTTTGTCCTATGCTAATTCAGTTTTCAGATCCATAATCTGATTTTTTTGCTTATTTTCTGACAGGACAGCAAAAGGGTAGCATTGATAGGATAGGAACAAACATGTATTTGCCTTTTATTTCTACAGTATTTCACAGAAAATGAATTGTCACAGTGTTATTTTCCCTTACCACCTCCATACGAACGCTTCATCAGCTCTACATTTGAAAGATTGAGTTATAGTACATGGGCCAAAACCTAAAGAAAAGTACCACTGGAACTGGAAGGGTACCACTGGAAAAGGGCACTGGAACAGGCTCCCCCTCTGGAGACTTTCAAGACCCGTCTGGCTGCATTCCTGTGTAACCTGCCCTGGATTCTATGGTCTGCTCTGGCAGGGGGTTTGGACTCGATGTTCTTCAGAGGTCCCTTCCAACCCCTACCATTCTGTGATTCTATGATACCAGTCTGAGCAGAAACTTGTTAAGAGTTTTTTGGGTTTTTTTTTGTTGGTGAAGTGAGTTTGGTTTGAGGGTGCAATCCAAGGAGAAGATGCTCCCAGTGATTAGTGGGAAGGAATGCAACCTGAACAACTCTTCTAGAAGAGTTTTTATTTGGATTTTACATTATGTGACCTGTTCTCTGATGGTTTTCATTACATTACAGTTATAAGGTGTGCACCATTTAATTTTTCAGTGTCTGTGAATGAACAATTTTTATCTTCTTAATAGGACATGGAGCAGATGTGAAATGTGTTGACTGGCATCCAACAAAGGGATTAGTTGTGTCGGGAAGTAAAGACAGCCAACAGCCTATCAAGTTCTGGGATCCAAAGACTGGTCAGAGCCTTGCCACACTGTAAGTTCTTGCGCACAGTCTTTGATTTGCTCAAATATAAGCTAACTTCATAAAATATTTTATTTTTATTTCCCTTCTTAGCTTTTTACCTCACATTGAGTCATACACACTTGCTTCAAATATAAAACTAGTGCTTTAGCTGTGCCGGGAAATTTAGAGATTAGATGAAATCAAGTTTATACTTGTGACTTTAATTGTAACTTCAGTATTCCTTATTTAAATTTACTTTGTCCTTCTCCATAGACCTCCTGGTCACACAGTTCTTGTTTGGAAAACAACTGAGATACAGAAACATAAAAGAGATGTTTAATTTCATTTGAAAAAAAAAAAATGCTGCACAGTAACTGAATATTGTCTTAGTGAGCAGTGCTAGTTGCTCTGAAGTATGAAAGGTATAGGGCCTTTGCACAGAAAGCCACAGTATTCTGGTTTAGTAGCCTGAACTACTTTGTCATTGGCCTGAATATTCGGGACTTGGTAAATTATCACATTTATATTTGTCTGAGAAATCAGTATCTGGACAAACTGTCTTTCTCTGCTTGTAGTCATGCTCATAAAAACACAGTGATGGAGGTGAAACTGAATCTGAATGGCAACTGGCTGCTAACAGCTTCTCGTGACCATCTCTGTAAGCTCTTTGACATTCGTAATCTGAAAGAAGAACTTCAGGTCTTCAGAGGTCACAAGAAGGAGGCGACAGGTCAGAATTGTTTTCATTATGTCGATTTTTAGTACTAAGTTTTGGAGATCCTGACTTCCATTCACTGGAAATCCTGGCATTACACTTTCTGATTGTGGCTTACTTTGTATTTCAGCTGTGGCCTGGCATCCTGTTCATGAAGGGCTGTTTGCCAGTGGAGGATCTGATGGCTCCTTGTTGTTCTGGCATGTTGGGTATGTGGTATTCTCATCAGCACCTTGGAAAGATGTTGGTCAGATATACAAGCTATTATACTAAACATAAAATATTATTTTTGTCTTTGAATCTGTATTTAACGTGAGTGTTTATGGCATAGTTTTTCTCTATAACGAAGGAGGCTTGTGAATATGCTTCATTTATGAAGAAGTTTTCCTTTGCTTCATACATTTGCTTGCACAGAAAATACTCTTTTGTTGAGAGCATGAGGAATGACTGAAACTGCTCATTTCCTAGAGCTTGTTCTGAGATGATGTAATTATTTTATTTCTAAATATACAGTCAAAAATCCCTTCATTACTGAATTCCCTATTAAGAACAACTGGAAAAAATCAATTAAGAACAAATGGGAACAATTATGTTCTTTCACTGGACGTGTTCAAGACCTGGTTAGATGGGACCTTGCGCAACCTGGTCTAGTGGAATGTGTCCCTGCCTGTGGCAGGGGAGTTGGAATTAGATGATCTTTAAGGTCCCTTTGAACCCAAACCATTCTATGATTCTATTATAATTCACCCAACGTAAAAATAAGGGAGTCTTAAGTTTAGCAAAATGGGGGATAGAGGAAGAGGAACAACTGAATAGGAAAAGTTTCTTACTGTATCTGTAGCAGCTATTCACCTATGTGATGACTTATTTATTTTGTTAATCAGCGTTGAGAAGGAGGTTGGTGGAATGGAAATGGCCCATGAAGGAATGATTTGGAGTCTGGCATGGCATCCCCTTGGACATATTCTCTGTTCTGGCTCAAATGATCACACCAGGTATTTTTGAGTATTTAATGAAAAGATCCAAGGGGATGTATGTACATTTAGAAACTAGAAAGGTGCATGGCATCAGTGAACAAAAAATAGATTGGGATGATTCTGATACACAACCAATGGTCAAAGAAGAGACACAAACATCTAAATGGGAAGGCACTGACTCTTTACATTAAAAAGTAGAGTCTAACATCTTGTCCTCATCTAAGGAAGCCTTAAAAAAAATACTAGTATTTTGAGTTTGTGTGAGCTTTGAAATCTCCTGAAGAATTTTTTTAAAAATAATTGTAGCTTCTTGGTGAAGAAAAATTCTTACTCCACAGTACTTTTTCCCACAGATCATCTGCTGGTCATGTCTGCCTTTTCACATGGCCAACATGTGGAGACCTATAGTTTGTGCTTTTAGGTTGAACATGCTGTAAACATGGAGTGTTTTATCAATGGAGCAAACCTCTGTGTGTGGATATGTGTATTCATAAGTTTAGTTGTCTGTGAAGAACGTATTTGAATTGATCAAGAAGTTTTTGGAGTGGACTAGAATTATCTGTCTGTTCAGGATCTGATGTTGATGCCTTGTACATATATCCCTTACATGTTGAAGTATCTTCTGAATTGTACCTATAGTCAGTATGACAATTGTTGGGGGGTTATTTTTTGGTTTGAACCTAATGTTTGTTCCCATCTGGTTCCCATCTTACTCTTTAGTAAAAGTTGAATCCTTATGTAATGAAGATAGCACACTAAAAATTAAAGAGATAGTTCATTAAAAGTAGTTAATACTCTTGTCCTTTTATTGAGATTATACAACTTCCTTTTGACAGCAAGTTTTGGACTAGAAATCGGCCTGGAGATAAAATGCGAGATCGTTACAACTTGAATCTGCTGCCTGGGATGTCAGAGGATGGTGTGGAATATGGTAAGGCAATTTCCCTCAATACAGAAGAAAGAGGGTTGGGGTCAGGAACAAGCCTAGGTTATTAACTGACGCTAGAGTGCAGCTTCTGGTTGAGACAATGAAACAGTGTTTAGAGCATTGGTGACTGCTTAGACAAAGATATTTTTTTAATGAGGATGATTTTACTCTCCATGTTATCAGCAATCACATTCCAACGAGTTTTCTTTTGTTTCCGCAGCTCCGGGAGGTAAGACCTGCTCTGTCAATCACAGGAAGGAGGTTTGGCTCTCTTTCTGGCAGTATCTTCAGTTTACTTTTCTTCTTGAAAACTACATATGACTTCAAGACTTCAAGACTTCACACATTCCTGAACTACAGCAGGAAAATCTTTCAGTTTATTGAACTTGCCTAAAATCTTAGAACTTTACCATCCTGTTAAGGATTTATTTTGGTGATTTTAGGCTGCTCAGCTTTATGGCCTTTTCATCTCTGGGGTTGTATTTGTTTCTTCAGACTTTTAATTATCTGCTTTTCTGTGTTTGGAAATGTTAATTAAAATGAAGCACTTGAATCCAATTCAAGTTTTAAAACATACAGATTCGTTACAACAAAAATAGGTACGAGTATTGGGATGGGTGATTATTTCCTTTTCTGAGTTTCTACCCTAAGTGTAAACTTTCCTGAAAGGACATAGTTTCTGATGTTTTTGGGGTGTAAGTATGTATCTGAATTAGCACTACTTTCAATATCCTGTAATTCATGTATGGAATTATAAAGTGACCCATCAGCTGTGAAGTATGTAATGATGCCAACGGTAAGAGCATGTGAGAATATAAAGCTGTAAAATGATAATGTAAAGAAAAATGTTCCAAGGATAAATATTTATTGTTTTTCCTCTAGATGATCTGGAACCCAACAGCCTAGCTGTTATTCCTGGGATGGGAATACCTGAACAATTGAAAATAGCCATGGAGCAAGAGCAGATGGGTAAGTAGCAGCTATGGAGAAGCATTTTCCTGGGCCATCCAGATACTGTGTGACTCCTATTTCAACCCTTTCATCTATTTTTGTAACACAGATACTTTTTTCTAAAGTTCTGCATTGGGTGTATTTGCCATGTAAAGAAGGAAGTGTTGAAAACCTCTTGGTCTCTTTTGCTAAATAAACTGCAAAGAGAGTAAACCTGCATTGCTCTGACTGTTTGTCTCCCTGGTGCTAAAGGGAAAGATGAGTCCAATGATATTGAAATGACAATCCCGGGACTGGACTGGGGAATGGAGGAAGTAATGCAAAAGGACCAAAAGAAGGTGCCACAGAAAAAAGTGCCCTATGCAAAACCAATACCAGCACAGTTTCAGCAGGTAAGTACCTGATACACAGTGAGCAGAACAGTTATTTTTCCCAGCTTCAAAACGTGTGTGGCTGTAGAAGTGTTTTGGATTTCCAGTATATTTATATCATTTATATCCAGCTCATTTATATCAACACCCAATGCAAAATAATTAAAACAGTAGTTAGTTTAATTAGTATTTAAGCATAAATTATTTGGTTAAATCCCTTATATCTTGTATCTGTTCTTGGAACATAAGAAGTTGTAAGGTACGGATGTTTTATTTGTCGTCGTTCTTAACTTCTGAATATCCATGCTACCCAGTGTTCCAGTGTATCCTTTCCCAATGCAGCAATATATTGCATACATGTTGTCCTACAGAATTCATCTTGTTTTTACTGCTCTTTGTAGGCATGGATGCAGAATAAAGTTCCTTTGCCTCCCCCACCTGAGCCACTGAATGATAGGAAAGAAGATATTAAGCTGGAGGAGAAAAAGAAGACACAGGCAGAGATTGAGCAGGAAATGGCAGCACTTCAGTACACAAACCCACAACTCTTGGAGGTTTGTATGTTAAGACATTAGCAAATTTTAGTGCACTATGTGATATATTTGGACCTCAGCACTAAAACATGTAGCTTGCTTTTGCAGTACTGTTTTCACTTTTTTTCAAATAAACCAATCTAATTGAACAGGATATTTGCCTTAATGCATGATGCTGTGAAACCTTCAGTGAGGCCCCCACGTTTCAGTTAACTAATACTGATCTGTGAATTTATTTGGTTGTAGTTCTGTTAGTTAAGAAAAAAGCACTAAATCTTAAACTCCTGAGAAACAAGATGATTGCTTCTCATTTTTAGGTGTTACATAAAATTCTGTGCTCAGTTGATTTTTCTGGGTCTCTTTTTTTGGACAGCAATTGAAGATTGAGAGACTTGCACAAAAGCAAGCTGAGCAAGTGCAGCCACCACCTCCAGGAGGCTCTCTTCACGGACCCCAGCCTTTTCCAGGACAAGGCCCAATGTCACAGATGCCTCAAGGATTTCAGCAGCCCCTTCCACCTCAGCAGATGCCAATGAATATGCCTCAGATGGGACCTCCTGGTCCACAAGGACAGTTCAGACCTCCAGGACCCCAAGGACAAATGGGTCCTCAAGGTCCATTACACCAAGGAGCTGCAGGTCCACAAGGGTTCATGGGACCACAAGGACCTCCAGGCCCCCAAGGGCCTCCACAAGGAATGCCACGGCCTCAGGATTTACATGGACATCAAGGAATGCAAAGACATCCTGGCCCTCATGGGCCAATGGGGCCTCCAGGTCCACAGGGTAATGCTGGCCCACAAGGCCACTTAGGACCACAGGGTCTACCTGGGTCTCAGACTCACTTAGGACCGCAGGGTCCTCCTGGCCCACAAGGCCACTTAGGTCCTCAAGGCCCCCCTGGTGGTCAAGGAATGCAAGGGCCACCTGGTCCCCGAGGAATGCAAGGACCTCTTCCTCATGGCATGCAAGGAGCTCCAGGATCTCAAGGGATGCAGGGCCCTATATCTCAAGGGCCTTTGATGGGGCTTAATCCCAGAGGGATGCAAGGTCCACCAGGACCCAGAGATAACCAGGGACCTAATCCACAAGGGATGATGATGGGTCATCCGCAAGAGATGAGAGGTCCTCATATGCAAAGTGGTTTACTCGGACATGGTCCCCAGGAGATGAGGGGCCTCCAGGGACCTCCACCTCAAGGTACAATGTTAGGACCGCCACAAGAATTGCGTGGGCCACCGGGTCCACAAGGCCAGCAGGGACCTCCACAAGGCTCCTTAGTAGGGCCTCAAGGAAACATGCAAGGACCTCAGGGACAACCGAACCCTTCAAGGGGGCCGCACCCTTCCCAGGGCCCTCTCCCTTTCCAGCAGCAGAAAACACCTCTGTTGGGTGATGGGCCTCGTCCCCCATTTAATCAGGTACGTGTTGGTCTGTGTAACAAGAGGAGTGTTATGAATGTAGGAATAGTAACATCACGCAGTAGAAATGCACAGCAAGAGTTGAGAGGCTGGATGTTTGGTATACTCGCAAGACCGAAGCCTTAGGAAAACTTAAATGATAGTGAGAGTTATGTAGTTTGGCAACATCAGAGGTAACTGTAGAAAAGGGTTTATTGGAAACACTGGTATAGAAATCAGTCTGCTGGGAAAGTGCATCACCTTAAGAGAAACTCCAATTTTTAATTTAAAGACACTGAACTGTCTGAAATAGGGGGTATCCTGAGGAGTAGGTAAGCATTAATAAGCAAACTGAATATAAGAAAACTCATATATATTAGTTAAAGCAAGTTACTGCCAACTCTCAGTTAATCTGAACGATGGGGCTAATTTACCATCATTGCTGATATGCCTGGAATCAGCTTAGGTCTGAGTGAACTTGGTAGTTCAAACTAAGCCCACAGGAGCACAGCTACCTGGCTCCCTACCTCAGCAGAGAGCATCTTTGTGCTTTCCGGAGCACAAGTGAGGCAGTTGCCATTGTGCACTGTTACCGTGTTACTGCACCACTTGCTGAGGAGCACAAGAAGGAGCACAGCTATCAGACAGGTGTGTGTAGGACCAGCCCAGGCCTAATAGGGTGAGCACTGATCTGGAACTGCTGGGCATGGCCCGGATGTGTGCTGACCCTTGTGCTGACGGTTACTAGCCAGAGCAACCTAGACCAAAGATTTATGCAGCCCCATGACCCTGGTTTCCTGGTGCAAAAGCTGCGTTTTGGGGTGTGTTGCCATGCCTGCTGCTTCTTGCTGATTCCATCACAGAAATGATATTAAAGGTGTGATGACAAAATAGTCTCTGATGGACAGATGTAGAAGACACAGAGTTTGCTTTTCAGTAAGCCATTGATGCTCTGACATTGATGAGAGATGTGTCCAGCAAGTGCACTGTAGTTGAGTGCAGCAGCTCTTTCAAAGTTGACAGCAGGCAGGACACCATGTCCCCTACATATTTGCCTGATAGGCCAGTGCGAGGAAAATGGAAATAGAGAGGGGAAGGGACCTTTATAATGAAACAGACGTGCCAGTGCAATCTGAGGAAGTCCATGTGCCATGCTGCCCTGGCACTCAGCTCTGGGAGGGTTCACCAGCTCAGCAATACACTAGCGCTTAGCTGACCTGGACTACTGGAGAGTGTCACTTACAGCCTCACTGATTAGTTCTCGCAGGAGTCAAGTCAGGTTTTGATTGTCTGATTCAGTACCAGGTGCAACCTGCTCTGCCCTCTTCAACGTCTGTTGTAAAGGGCTTATTCTGTCATCTGATCTACCACAGATAATGTAGAGATTTCAGTATTTATTAGCTCTTGCAGGTTCCTGTTTGTATGGCACTGATTCTGTACTTTAAAATTTCCCTTCAGCTTTAAGGTGAATTTTGAAGGGGATGTTTGGAAAAAAACTTCTACTTAAAAAAAAAAAAAAGTGGTGTGTTTTTTTTTTTTTTAAACAGAATTAACTCTTTAGACTTGCACTCAGTAATTTCTAGTTAAGGCATTAGGTAAGCATATAGTCCTTAGTGTATGGTCCAGTACCAACCACAGAGAGTGGTGGTATATTGAAATGAGCTTTAGCTCAGTGATTCCACTTCAGACTGAGGCAGAATAGCCTACAAAATGTAGGTTTATGTGAATGGTTTTTCCTTACAAATCAGCAGTAATTCCCTCCAGAAGCCTGTTAATGTGACACTACTGCTGACATTTCAAAATCATCAGAGTTAAGCGAACAAGAATTGCTTCCATGACTAACTTAAAATAGCATAGTGGTTTTCATTGCTATCCCAGGGAGACTGACTTTTCAGCTTTGAGACGAATTGCCAAGCTCGCCTGTGTATGAAAGTTTGTGTATGTTTATGTATATATGTAAGGCTGTCCTTGTCTCACCCTGCTGTTAACACTTCAGTCAGAATTCATTAAGTTGCTTTTGACAGGTGGCAGGTTATTTTAAATCAATCCTGCTATCCTGAGTTCTTTTACAGATATTAAAAAAAAGCAAAGCAAGGTATTTTTGACCATTTTTCCTTCCTTGTCCAGCTTTATTATGGTAATGTCTTTTAAAAATGAACGGATCTAAAAACTTGTTACGTCACAGATTTTTCTCATTTGCTTCTTTGTAATATGAATATAATAGTTATTTTATATTTAAAAGACCCTATCTGTGATGTTTAGACAATTAGCATGATCTAAGACAATAGGCTTTAGTTTGTTTTTTCTTCTGAATTTGACATTTATCTTATGTAAACTTGTACAAATCATTTGCTGTCCTTTTCAGTAGCAGGAGTGTATGAATATATAGCTGCTTCATTAAGGACTTGTGAGGTTAATACTGAACATTTATACATGTTTGTAAAGGTTAATTTCCATATAAGATACCGCTGTTACCTGCATCTGTTACACACTGGAAAGCAGAGGTTTACTGCAGAGTGTGTGGGCAATATGTACATCCCTTCCTGAACGTCAGATCTGCTATACCTCTGCAAACGTGAAACAGAATGGAGAACTGTCCATGAGAAGGAAATTGCCTGAAATATGACTGTCAAAATCCTATTCTGGAGATAAGCATGTTGATATAAAAATGCAGATGGATAAACAGGGTGTTCCTAAGTCAGCAGCAGTACTTTGCAGCTCTTTTGTTGTTGCTAATTTAGATTTGATCTTCTCTCTTACTGGTTGAGTGAGGTATGAATACTTCAGGCTAAGTCTCTTGTCCACGTAGAGACAAACTTTAGGAGCTTGTGAAATACTTTAGAAGAAATGCAAATATTTCTTAAAGGTGAATAGAAGGATTTTTTTCCCCCTTCAGTGCATCGTTTTAATTAATGCATATGGCTATCGTAACATGCCTGTGCTGTTTGCCTGTGTAGGGCAGATACGCCTGGAGCAATTGCCTTCTGCTGCACCAGCTTATCTGACTCTGGCAGAACCTCAGCTGTGCTGGGGAATCCTCAAGTTGAGGGTGGAGGTGGTGTGAGGTGCTCCTGAGGTACCTGCCTCAAGGGGAGGGGTACCCAAGGCCATTTACAGCTTTTAGTACCATATCTCCTTCTGAACTGTACACATTTGGTTTTCATATTCAAGCCCTATTTTGAAATGAAAAGCCTGTGAAAATGTAGTGTTAACCTTCTGTCTTCCTCTCTCATCAAAGCATGATTTGTTTGGAGGTTTTTGCTAAACACTATTGAAACTTATTTAGTGAGTGCTAAAAACTGATGCTTTGAGTTAAACAGTGGCATCAGTCAAAGAAGTTCAATAAAGTTTAAGTAAACATAGGCTGAATATATGGGAAATCATGGAACTCCAGCAAGGTTATGGTCAAGAATGGCGGAAGCATTGCAATAGCTGCTTCTTACCTAGTCAGGGAACTTGTCTGTACTGGACTTAAGTCAACATTCAGTTACTAAAAAAGTATTTTTTTTTTTTTCAATAGGTATTGGGCCAGGCCTTTTGATTTGCTATTTTTATAAAGTCCCTACAAAATTATTCAATGCAAATGTAATGTTTGTAGTATATATTTGTGTGGGTTTTATGTGTTTATCACCTGTATGACAGCTGAATATAAATGTTTACAAGATACAGTGGAGAAAATACACAAATGTACTTAATGCTTCTCTGCGACCAGAGGAAAAAAAAAAAAGATAGTATTTCTCAAATAAATGTAGAGCATCATGATTATTTAACTTTGATTCAGGGAGAGATTAAGCAGGGCAATTCTGAGTATAGTGACTGTGATGGAGTATAGATTGGAGGGTTTTTTACAAACCAATATGAAGGCCATGTCTAAAACTTGCATATTAGACATGTCTAGGAAAAAAAAAAAATATGTGTTTATGGTATGGGTTTTGGTGGGAATTTTTTTGTGATGTCAACATATTAAGTTGCAGGATTCAACTTTGCTTTGTTCACAGTGATACATTTTTATTGTTGGATCTCATTTCTACAGTGTAAATAATATACACGCCCCCTTTTAGTTACAGTCAATACAAACCCCAAATGATGACTTTTTGTCTGTTTGTTTGTTTGTTTGTTTGTGTTTTTGTTGTTGTTTTTTCCCAAAGGAAATCTATGTTTATGCAGCTCTTTCACTGCATACAAATCAGTACCTGATATTTTTCAAACAAATGAACAGAGTTTCCACATCTCTAACAGACACCTCTCTAACAGAATATGAGCTTTATAATATTTGGTTGTTATGGGTAAAATATTAGCCTTTGAAATGCTAAGTTTCCTATAAAATTGTGTTTCTCAGACAGTGATTGAAAAGCATTTCTGATGTGAATGGCTAAAACCATTGGAAAATGAGCTGTTTCAGTTGTAAGACCTGTGCAGATGCAGTCTTTAAATAAAATTATTTTGCCCTTATAAAATACTTAAAAGCAAAAATACTCATGTATGGCAATTCACATGGCTTTTATTGTATGTTTATAGGATGGACAGAACCCAGGTCCTCCACCACTGATACCAGGACTGGGGCAGCAGGGAGGACAAGGTCGTCTTGGCCCTCACAACCAAGGACCTGGTCTTAATAAAGGTAATTAAATATATTGTCTGTTATTCTGTGAAAAATTCTCCTAAAAGAGGCTGTTCCAGCACTGTGCCTCTAGTCAGAAAAGGCTACAGCAGAGCAGAGGGCTTTCGCTGAGAAGAAAGCTTCTGTAGACTTGAGCTGGAATATAGAGTAAAAGTTCCGCCCCCTACCAAGTTATTGAATGTTAAATATATGGCTTATGCTGTGTAGAACTGTATGAACTAGAGCATCCTAGACCATTTTTAGAAAACATTACAGAAATCTGCTATGATTTTTTCCCTCAAGGTGACTCCCGTGGTCCACCAAACCATCACATGGGCCCTCTCTCAGATAGAAGGCACGACCAGAACAGTGGTGGTCCTGATCATGGGCCCGAGAGAGGGTTGTTTCGAGGTGGCCAGGAGTGGGGTGATGGTAGAGACAGCAGGGGCATGCCAGATAGACGAGGACCTCACCCAGATTTCCATGATGACTTTGATCGACCAGATGACTTCCGTGACGACTTCCATCCAGATAAGAGATTTGGCCATCGATTACGGGAATTTGAGGGGAGAGGAGGCCCACCATTGCAAGATGAAAAATGGAGACGAGGTGGACCTGGGCCTCCCTTTCCGCCTGATCACAGGGAATTTGAAGGAGGGGGTTCAAACCGTGGGCCTCCTGGTGCTTGGGAAGGACGGAGACCATCAGATGATAGATATCCACGGGATCCTGAGGATGCACGGTTCCGAGGAAGACGAGATGAGAGGTAAGAATAAATCTACTCTTCTTTTTCTTGTGTTAAAGGGTAAATGGAGGGAACTCTTTCTTCCTGGTTTCCTTTTCATTAAGGAGTCTATCTGTTTCAGATTTATAAACTGGAAACCAATAAGGAAATGAAAACTCTAATATACCTGAGTATAGAGTCCATAAAAATCATTCAGTAATAGAAGAAAACTTGAAAAATGGTCATTGTACACAGCAGCTTCCGTTCTTTAAACAGTAAGTAAAGAGAAGGGAGGAAATTTGTAGAGAAGATCCAGTGACACAGGATGAAGATTTGAGACCGTTTTGATGAAAACTGAAAGGAAACTTGAAGGTTAAAGTGACAAACTTTTGAACACTAGAAGTGGATTCTGAGACTTTTGTCTCCAGTCACAAGCTACAGTGTGACTGTAGAGACTGTAGAATGAGATGTAAGGAGCAGGAACAGTGATCCTACTATCAAATATAAGAGGCAGACCTACAGCATCTGTTGGACTGTTGAGACTATTTTCTCCTGGTTTTGCTTGTAGAAATTTTATTTCTCTTTCTGACTTATTTCTTAATGCCAAGCAAAGATCTCAAAAATCTAATTTACAGCAATGTCCATGTCATTGCTCAGAACTTCCAAATAAATCACAAAGGGGTGAATTTGCTTCTAGTTACCAATGTAAATATGGAGGAATTATGCAAAGTTGGCAAGATTAACTGTCATTGAAATTGCTCCAGATTTATGCTAGTTTAACCGAGTTGAATTTGGCCTCCAAGGTCTAAGCCTCTCACTGACCACCAACTCTATATGTATAAGAACATGTACTTGTACAATATATTGTGGTCTCCACATAATGTGAATTTTGTGTGTTTTAGTTGCCTTTTAATCATTTTCTTACATTCCTTCTACTTTGCATCTATACAGCTCTTCTTTTAGCTATTTTCTACCTAGCTCTGTAAAGATGTTCCTTCCTTTTGTGTGAAGAGTATGAAAAGAAATGAACAGTAACTAAAAGAAGGTAACAATTAAAGCCATTTTAAAAAATAAAAATAGAATCCAAGCTGAATTGTCTGCATTATAGAATTCTAAAAGAGACAGCGGACAACGCTTTTAGAAGCTCAGTTGAGTTTTTCAAACCTAATATCAGAAATGGTTAAGGACTGGAAACATTTTATTATGATCCTGATTTCTAAAAAGGTTTCAGGAAGAGAGTCCAAGAACCTTGTGACTTGTAAATCTGAATTCTGAACTCAAGAGTCCATTTGTCTGAGTACAAGTGTTTGTACAGAGTTTAAAAGGAATCGGCACAGGGCTATAGAAGGCTTATTGTGCTTGCAAACTTAATGAATTCCTTTAAATCAAGGTGAATTAGGTGCCATTTACTGCAGATGCTGAGGTGAACATAAGAATCCTAACCACTCTTTTAGCTGACTTGGTTTGGAATTTAGATTGTAACTGGTTTTGATCAAGCATGAGAGGGAAGTGTGTGTATGTGTGTTTCTCTCTGATTTCCCGTCCTTTTCATCCCTGTCCTGTTCTTACTCTACCTGTGCATATCAACACGATGCTTCTATTGCAGAGACCTGCCTCTTCCTGCCTGCTAATCTGCACAGTGTGTAGCTCTGTACAGTTAAGGTCCTAGGCCTCAAGGAATAACATATGAGAGCAGTCAAACAGAAACGGAGCCTTATGCAAAGCAGGGTTTTACATGTGACTGATATGAAAAAGTGAAAAAGGACACACATAATACAATATTAGGAGCTGTGGCTATGTCAGGCATAGGTATGATAGATTGCAAAACTAAACTCTGTCCAGAACATTGCCTGGAAACAAAAGGAAAGGCCCTATTCCTGCTAGCCATAGGACCTTGTGTTGCAGATCTTGGTAATTTACAAGCTAAGCAGAATCACACCATGTCAGTATTAAAATGGGAGGCCCTCTAAAGAACATCTGGAGGACTGTGCTGTTTCAAGGCTTAAACAATACTGCTATGTGGTTATTTGAACCATTTGTACCTGAAACTGTTCAGTTTGTTTTCCCAAATTATCCAGGTTAATGTAAAATGGTTCATTGTCCATACACAGCACTCCCTCCATCCACTGTTGTACCTATACAGGCACAGCAGCCTCCTCTCTGTATTGTGTTTGTTTTCTGGGAGGTGGAGACAGACCTATTGTTTTTAATTAAAAACAAAATGTAAAAGTTTAAAAATATTGTATTGTGTTATGACTACTGTTAAAATATTTAAATTTGTAATTAAAAGGTTAATGTTGTTAAAATTCTAAATAAAAGTATCTAAAGTTTTGCTTGTAATAGGATGCACTGTGTCGTTAATGAGCTGGGGAAGGGGATGTTGCACAAAGCCAATGCCATCTGAGTATTATGGTGGTTACGATTTGGCCAGTTGGAACTGGGAAGAGAGGGGAGGTGGGGGGCATCAGTGTGAATGGGCACAGAGTGCTCCACATCATCTGTGTTGTCACTGAGGGGTGGGCAGGAGCAGTGTGGGGTGACACTGAGAGGACTCCTGAACCAGTGTGCCTGCACCACCTAAACATCTCGCCTGTGCTTGCACAGACACTGGGCTGTAAACTGAGACAATCCCAACAGCCGGTGCTAGTGCGCACTTTGGAGTTGCAGTAATACACAGAACACACACTTTTACAAGCACTCCAAGTGTTTACACTGGTAATGTAAAAACCAAAACTACTAGTATTCATGCAGCCATCTACAGGCTTACCTGAAATGGCACTGGCAGTTTATTAAGAACCATTCTTCTCTCTGAAGACCTCTTGTTAAAAAACCCCAGTGTCATACTAGAGGAGCTATACTCATTTAAGATGAGATGCAGAACCCAATCATACCAAATTCCTGAAGATGCCATGGTACTTACTAGAAGGAAATTATCAACTTCAGTGTCATAACTATATTTTGCAAAACAAAATTCATTGTCACAGTTGGAGAAATTGATCTTTAGGTTGTAGAATGCCACTGTGCATGCTGTTCATCAATCATCATCCCTATGGAGCCAAGCGCAGTCTAGGTTCATTTGCTAAGATTGTAAACTTAGAAGAATGGAGCAAAAAAACCCCAAACAATGGTCTAGTGAAAGAATCTCAAATCTATAGGAATGAGAAGCTGGAATGTTTTGTTATAGCCATGACTTTGCTTGTAGTTTTTCAGTTTATCACTAAAACAAGGGACAAAAGGGAAGGAAAAATTAAGACCACCACAATTAAGGGAAATTTAATTATACTGTTCCTTACCTTATATCTATCATCACTCACTGATTCCCTCCCCCCCTTTTCATTAAATGAATGCAGTATATTTGACAATTTTCTCATATGAAAAAAACAACACATACAATGGAAGGAAATATGAGGGAAAACTGTAAAAAATGAGTAAACAAAGTGCTCAAAGGTAGAAATGAGCACTTTTCCACTTATAAATCCTATTCCAGAAACTGTATGTGCTATAGTATTAAGTAATACAGTTCAGAAATTAGCTGATTACCAATCTAAATTCTGCCTAAAAACCACATTTCTCCCGTGTTCTTTGTTGTAGCTTCAGAAGAGGAGGACCCTCGAGACACGAGGGCCAAGGACCCAGAGGGAGAGATGGCTTTCCTGGCCCTGAAGATTTTGGGCCAGATGATGCTTTTGACTCTCCGGATGAAAACTCAAGAGGAAGGGACCATGGTGTTCGGGGACGAGGTCGTGGTGCTCTTAGAGGTGAGGAGAATGTTCTTCCACACTGAAATGCAAGGATATGGAAGCAAAGACATTTCTTGGGCAAATCTTTTCGTGACTCCAGTGTGTCTTCTCACTCCTGTCCCCTGCATCTCTTATTGTTCAGGAAGCCGGAAGGGTTTACTTCCTACTCCAGATGAGCTTCCACGCTTTGAAGGAGGACGGAAACCAGAATCCTGGGATGGAAACAGAGAACCAGGTAAAAACTTTGATGTTTGTTTCAGATAATAGACTAGACTTCTACAATATAACCACTTCCAAAAATGTTTTTAAAAAATATCACCTTTTTTTCCTGTACCTCATGTGCTCACTACCAGTCTTTTACACCAAGAAAAGCAAAATGTAGTTCTCTGGACTTCTAAACTTGGAAAAAAATGAACTATTCAGATTTTAACTGTCTCTAAATGCATCTGTCTCACTGAACAAAAAATGATTGCGGCCTCAAAGTCCTGATCTTAAGTTGAATTCTCATACAGCCCATAACTGCCTGTTGTCACATGTGGATGACTGAAGCAGATCTCGTGGGGTTTTTGAGATGTTAATGCTGATAGTAATCTTTCTCTTGGATGGCATCTTCCCTGTCTTTTGCAAAAATGTTTTCAGCTGCAATGTCCAACAGCTTGTTGGTATTTGTGTTACTAATGGCAACCTCATGTGGGGTAGAACTGAGTTTTTCAATCTCATGGAAAAATGAGCACAAATGACACCTGAATAAATTAAGATGTGATTGTCTCTAAAAATATATTAAAATATTTTATACTGAAAAGAACATTTTAGATCTGTCACTTCCTTCTTTCCCATCATTTCTATTGTTTGCCTGTTAGGATGGGAGGAAGCTTTACGAAATTTTACCTTAAAATTGTGTATCAAATAGTGTGGAAATTATGTAAATTTATGTGGTTTCCTCCAAAAATTAGGAATAATGATGAGATGAACATTAGTTGTTATACTGTTTTTACTCTTTGTGCTCAGGTCCTCGTCCAGATCACCCTTCTCATGATGGACATTCTCCAGCTAACAGAGAACGTTCTTCTTCTCTCCAAGGCATGGACATGGCCTCATTGCCACCACGTAAACGCCCCTGGCATGATGGACCAGGGACCTCTGACCACAGAGAAATGGATGCTCCAGGTGGACCTCCAGAGGAGAGGAGCAAAGGTAAAGAGCCTATTGTATTGAAAGCCTTATGTAACACCAGCACATTTTTTAACAGTAGGCTTACCCAGAATTACTTACCTATTCAGAGTGGATAAAGCTGAACTGGTATATATTTGATCTTACCAACTGTGAAGCTGGAGAACAATCTTATAGGAATGTAACAACATAGGTATTTTTCTGGGACATCAAATCCAAATCTTCTCTCCAGCATCATATAATCCACTTTATTACCCTATTCAAAAGCATTTACTTTCTTGCTCCCTGTTAACTCCACTTGGAAAATTTCTTAAGAGCTTATTCTCCAGTTTTCAGAATAGTTACTTGTTAATATTCATGCTTGTGCTAGCATTCTTTAATTCACGTAACTTTTCTGTCCCAGACTTCATTCTGTTGGACTTAATGAACCCTGACTGGAAACAAGTCTTTCCTTAGGAGTTCTGTAAGAGTGTAAACATGTCCATGATCAGACCAGAAATCCATAAAGCTCAGTAGCTTGTCTTCAGTAGCCAGTAGCAGGTACTGAGGGAAGAGTGTCAGGAACACTTTGAGTCTATAATGATACGTCTCTGAAATGATCTTTAAACCTCTGAAGATCTGTAGTTCAGCGACTTAGTATTATTTTTATATTTAATGGTTCTTGACAGTTAGCTTTTGTGTGCTTCACTAATTGCTTTAAGAATCCTGTAAACTTCTAACATCCACGACATTCACAGACAGAGTTCTAAAATGTAATTGCAGTAGACTATACTTAAAAAAAAAAAATAATTTCCTCTTGCTTTAAGCCTATCATTCACTTATTTAATTTGATGATGTCTTGTGTTTCCATTGAACAGTTGAAAGTTGATCCCTATCATCTCCTGAATGCCACCTCTGATTGCATCAAAATTAACATTTCCAACCTGAACTAGCTCTTCTCCAAGTCAGACCTCTGGTCTGTTTGGTTTTCTATCTGGGAAGTTGTTCTGTATCTTTTACTATCCTTATTACGCTGTATATACTATTTTCAGTTTTAATTTATCCTTTTGTAAATTAAATCAGGTAGCTGGGAATTGCATACACTATTTAAGATGTGGTTTAACCACGGATTTCTACAGTTTGTTCAGTTTTGTTCTGTTTTCTCCCTTCTTTCCTGACATTCTATTTCCCTCTAACTACTAAACAGTCCCATGGCATTCTCATGCAACTAGGTACTGTAACCCACAAGCTACTGTCTTTTGGCACTAGTAGCTGGTTCAGAGTCTATTACTGTGATTGCCATTTCCACAGTCATCCTGTTAGCCTTGTACTAGTTCTAGATCCTTTTTCTTCTTATAAATCACAGGATCATAGTTGTCTTTTTTTACTCTCTTTTCTTTTTTATATGTCCTCATATTGACTACCCACTCTTAGGTAGTGATCAGTGACAAGAGATCTTTCTCAGTTGCTTCCAAATGCTGAACTGCCAGCCAATAGTTGAAGTTTTTGTTGTTAGATCTCTATTGCACAGCTTGTCTTTGGTGCTACTGAATTTAATTCCACTTCTCTTATTGTTGTCCTGAAGCTCATTTTGTTTTTAACTACATGCCAGTCCTCCTCTGCATGGACTGTATTTCTGGTGGTGTATTAACAGCAGGTTTTATCATTTGTTCACAGATGTTTTTAATAAAACTTTGCTGGTAAACTCCCTCTGTATCAATATTTTTCCTTTCAAAACTGTATGTGGTGCTTCTCATTTAGCCAGCATCTTAGCAAATCTGTGCAGAATCCTTCTCCAGCTTCAACAGTAATTTGTGATAAGTCTATCAGATTCTTTATTGAAGTCAAAACATTAATTACCACACTTTCCATGCCTAGACAATTCATTAATGTAACAAAGCTTAAAACAACTGCAGAAAGCCTGATGAACAAAACATAGACAATACCTTTTCCTATATGGGCTTTGTCACCTTCAGTTGTATTTGTAAAGTCATTTGAAGATTAAAACCATCAGTTATAAGCTCTGTGGAACAATCTGGTCTCTGTTTTATGCAGAACCAAGCAGAGTCAACAAAAGAATCACTCTTGCTCAAGAGGAGGAGTAAAAATATCTTAACTTAGTTGTGGCATGTGTCCATGAAGCTTTGTTACCATTTTTTTCAAAACACTGCTTGTTATTTTGAGGTAATGATTTGGGGGCTTTTTACATTAATTTACGTATCAGTACTAAAAAGATCTGTGAGAAGTAGAAAATCCTCTTGCTGGCAGTAAGTGCTCAGTAGTTTATGTTCCTGGCTAGTAGTAAACTAGAGCATTCTTCCATTATTTCTAGCAGAAAATGCAACGGAACAGTAATGTTACTGTCATCACCACCAACCTCAACTGATCCCTCAGTGCAATGTCTTCTTTTAGGAAAAAAACTATTTTGCAATACACAAATGGTGTTAAAGCATAAGAATCGGCTATGCCTGGCAGTTTTGAGGACACCATGACTATTACTGTTCTGACTTCATTTAAGCGATTGCTGACTGTATTGGTTATAATCTCCTTTAATTCCCAAGGAATTGCTTGGTTGCTCTCCATCTTCTGGACAATAATAGAGACATTAAATCTATGTAAGAAAAATTGTATAGAGGGAGGAGTTATAAATTTACAGGTCTCAGCTACATTTGGTCTGTGAATGACTATACCACAGAAGAACTAGCTAAATACATGGTATGTCTGAGAAGAGGTATGGATTAACTTCAAACACCAGTAACCGATTGTGTTTCGTTTTTAGGACGAGGAAATTCAGGACCCTCACAGAGAGCGCCAAAGTCTGCTAGGTCCAGTTCTTTAGATGGAGACCATCACGATGGATTCCACAGGGATGAAGCTTTTGGTGGTAGCACTGCAGGAGGCAATAATCCTTCCCGAGGAGGGAGAAGTGGAAGTAATTGGGGAAGAGGAAATAACATGAACTCTGGTCAATCAAGAAGAGGAGCATCTAGAGGTGGTGGAAGAGGCCGATAGAAGAGGCTTTGACTGGGCCACACCCAGTCCTGGCTGGACAATATTTAAATAGACTTCTATTCTGGACTTATTAAAGTAACCCTGCTACACCATAAACCTGGATTCTTAAGTGGGATAACTGAATGTGCATTAGTTCCTAACAAGGGTCTTTTCCTAGA
Organism: Megaceryle maxima; assembly: GCA_024605025.1. Lineage (NCBI taxonomy): Eukaryota > Metazoa > Chordata > Aves > Coraciiformes > Cerylidae > Megaceryle > Megaceryle maxima. Next base: position 33,428 of record JANHGN010006797.1, on the reverse strand, counting down.
TCAATCAGCTGCTACTAGCTGCAATACTGTAGCAGTTGTTTTGTCCTCTCCAGAAGTTTTTCTCACCGTCTTTTACCTACTTTGTTTTGTGAAGAGCTGGAATTTTTTTTTAAGTGTTGTGAGACATGGAACACCTCCACAGATTTCAGTTCACCTCCAGACAGAAACTTGTTTCTATATGTACAGTTTGTCAGAAGAGTTATGTTGTTTTTGTATGAATACAGAATGTAATTTGCGCAAAAATTAACCAAAAAAACTCAACACAGTGTGTGATTCTTTACTCACCTATTACTATAAAGAGGGTTGTCTTTAGGCAAACTTGTGTATCAGATGGAGCAACAAAACTACCTCCTGAAGTATCAACCATTTAAAATACTAATAGAGGATTCCTAGTTTTTTGGTTTATCATGTATAGAGAACTTTCATGTTCACCTTTAGCCACAGCTGGCTACACATTATAAGTGGTGCTGATGTTAAAATTCCAAAACACAGGAAATCACCGCTGCTTGCTAGTCTTACCACCCTGAAAGAGAAAAACGTGAAACACCATTTAGAATAGTTGCCATAGACATACTGCGAGTTATAACCTGGACTGCTAGCAAAATAGACATCATGACCAATATTGTCATTCTGTGCTTCTTCACCTGGGCAAGACAAATATTTTTGTTCAAAACTGCATCTGTTTATAGAAACTGAGAAGAAAGTTTAGCTGCCTGATTAATATGGATGCATGTTTTACAAGGGCTGTAGGGTGCATTGCTTAAAGAGGGGGGTGTTGAGCAGAGTCTGGTGCATACAAATGTTGAAGTGCAAACCTCAACAGGTGATAGCTTTCATCTTATCATTTTTTAAGTATCATTTACTTTAGGATGTTGTTTCCTAGTTTTACTAGAGGAGGGAAATGAGGAGAAGGGGCTATTTCCATTTCCCACATTTCATTAATAAAACTGCTTATCAACCATGACTTTCTCTTTTCCCCATAAATCATTCATATTAATCATCTCCAGTCACCAGGTTATCAACAGGCTCCTTTTCATACCTAAAGCCTCAATGAAAATTTTATCACTTAAGTATGTATTTTCAAGTTGGCTCTCAGGAAGGTCCAACATTAAAAGTATCAATACTGGGCTTCCCTCCCCCATCTTGAACTTCATGTTACAATATTCAGGATATGGCAATGTAGTTCTGTAGCTGGAAGGCTGCTGCTACCACATAGCACTACATGGCAGCTGCTTTATCTGACTTTTCATAGTCAGATTCACTAAAGGCTGGCTTTAAGTCCTGATGAGCTGATATCTTATTTAAAGAGATTAAATCATAGATGTTTAACTGCTGCTCTCTTGGTTCAGTCAGGGTTTTTTGTAGGTTGTGTTTTTGTTTGGGTTTTTAGTTTGTAGTGCATAAAATGGCATTTGAAAATTATAGTAATTAACTCTGATCATTAGCCTATAAAAATCCTTGTCACGGGGCTTTAGAGGGACAGAATGGTCTTAAAGGAATTAACTGAGAAACAGCTGAGATGCACCCAATATGACAGTTTTCCCTTTGAGGGGAGCAAAAAAAAATTTGTTTTCAGCTTCTATCTTTGGCTTTGGTTACTTTTGATTTATCTCTGGGAGTTAGGATCTATCCTGAAATTTTAATAATAAATACTAATAATTTAATCATTAAGAAAGGGGAAAGCTTGCCTTTTTTTAACAAGCCCTATATATTTTTAAAGGGCTGAAAGTGACTTCTAAGAGTTAAAATATGTGATTTAGAGGAAGAGCTTTAGTCCTTAAACTACAGTCCTCTACTGAAATAAGTAGAGTGCATGTAATAATACTCAGCCTTCTTGATCTAGACAAAAGTGAGTATGCTTATTTTTCCTCTGATGGTTGGTTAACTCCTTAAACCACTAGGGTACTTGGTGTTAAGTCATATTCTTCATCAAGGGACAGCTTTTTTGAACTAAGTTTTGAAATATTCCACAGTCACAGAATATGCAGAAAAAGTTGTAAGAAAACTGGATAACTAGCTAGCTTTTGTATAACATCTTACAAGGTGACAGCATAGCAGGAGAGACAGAAGCAGCTTCCCAGTCCATGATACCATGACACGTTATTGCTAGAAAAGGTATAAAATTACTTAATGGGAATATACTTCTGTACTCTTCAGGTCATGTTCTTTTACCAGTGCTGCATATAGAATCATTATGCTCTACTTGCTAGTTAACAGCTCCACCTTGATACTGCTGTTTGGAATAAAATTAATTTTTTATACTATAGCTTAGACGTTATAAAAATGAGATAATTAATGCAATTCAGATAGCTCTGATCTACATTTTTAAGGGGAAAAAAGTGACCATTAGTGGAATGTCTATACTGACATTTGTTACACAAATATTTTTATTAAAACAATCTTATGTACACTTAAGTACCTCCATTTAACAATTTCAATTGAATTTGGAGCAAGTATTAGGTATATACACTAAACCCTAAGTAATGATAGCAGATAAATATTGCAGTGTTTGGCTTTATTCTGTAGATGAGGCACGTACTCAGATGTTCACTTAGACTCTGGGCAGGCTAGGGCTGGTAGTCCCACTTAACTGCAGCAGTGCAGTGTACGGCCCAAACTGAAGCACCAAGCCCTGAGCAGGGACCATCAGCCTGAATTCAGCACCTTCCTAAGGCTGCTTATTTTCTGCATTGAAACAGAGCTGGGCCAGCTGAAACAGGCTCTTAATTACTAGCAAACCTATTTTTGACAAGCAGTTCTTGCCCAAATTGAGAAGAAAAAGAAATGCATATAAAAAAAGTTCTAAGAGCTGAAGCAACCCTTTTAAAAGCCAAGTATTTGTTACCTTACAGCAGCTGTAAGGCAGCAATACCTGCAAAGGCCAAGGTTCTTAACTAAGATTAGCACCTTCCATCCCATCGTTGTCATGCAAGACCCTTACAGTTATGGATAGTCTTTGTGACCCACAGCCCCACGAAAATTTGTTTCACTTACTAGAAGGTATTTTAAAGATATTTTTTTTTTTACAGTGAAATGCAGTTCAGTGGACATAGTATTCCTCTTTCATCACTGGTCTGACTGAGGTGGCTGATGACCGTGCTATATAGTAACTAAAATGTGTTCGGCTTATAGGGGTTGGCACGAAAAGGAGTTAATAGCAGTTAACTTTTTGAATGCTCGCCCCCACGCTTCATCAGATTTCACTGAATTGTCTCCATGTTTCAACATCAGTCAGCCGTACACGCCTCAGCTGCAAGATACTTGCTTTTCACGTAACGGGCAAGTCAATAATTACATTTCATCGGCTCCGTAATCTCACTCACGTTTTGAAGTAGGCTGCAGCAGCCACATGGTCCTATACTGGAGATAGGTAACTGGGACGCTGCCAGCTGCCACCCAGAGCCGGAGAGACTCCAGACCATGGCTATCGAGCTGACTTTGCAATACGGCAAAGCCATGTTCGGGGACGGCTCGGCAGGCGCTCAACACCGCTACACCCGAACACAGCAAAACGAGTTTAGAGTCACCGGTGCCGATCCCGGGTGCCAGCCGCCGCTTTTCTTTCTCGAGTTGGCGAGGAAAACCGAGCAGGAACGCGAAGGCGATGAAAAGAAGCGGCATAACACGGCGCCATCCTCCTTCCCGTCCGGCACAGGTGTCTTCGCGCCTCCGCCAGCGTGTGTCTCAGTCCCTCTGTCCGAGCGCCGCCCGCTCCTCACCCCGTGGTGGTGACGGGCTCATCCCGGCAGCGCTTTGCCGCGGCAGGGGTGGGGGAGGGTCACACCGGCAGCGCTTCGCCGCGGCAGCTGGGGGGGGTGGGGGTGTCACACCGGCAGCGCTTTGCCGCGGCGGCGCAGCGCGGCGCTAAGGAGGCCGCCGAGGCGGCGCAGGCCGGCGGCGCCCCCGGGAAGCGCGGCAAGGAGCGCGGCGGCAGCGGCGCCCAGCTGGACGGCGGCGCCCAACGCCGTCAGAAGTGTGCTGCGCAGCCCCAGCGCCGCATAGAGGGTGCCGCCGAGGGCGCCGAGGTAGAGGAGGAAGCCGCGGCTGGGCTCCCGCAGCAGGCGGGCGGGCCCGCGCAGAAGTGCGGCAGCCCCCAGGGCGCAGAGCGAGCCGAGAGACCAGAGCAGCGCGAACTTGCGGGCGCGGAGCAGCAGCAGCGGCGCGTACAGCGCGGCCAGCCCGAAGCAGAGGGCGGCCAGCAGCAGGCACAGCCCGCTCCCTGCCAGCCGCTGCCAGCGCGACAGACCCGGCAGGCAGGGGTCCGCCTCGGCCGCCCACGGCCAGCCCGAGGCCGGCCCCGATCCAGGCCCCGCCGCGGGGGGAGGGCCGCGGCCCGGCGAGAAGGGGTTCAGCGGGCCCAGCCAGGCCCCCAGGCCGCCGCCGCTCCCCGCCTCCTCCTGCGAACAGTCGGTGGGCAGAGGCGCGGGGGCCGTGCCAGTGCCGCCGCCGGCAGCAGCGGCCTTCGACTGCGCTAGGTACTCCTGCAGCTGCCGGCCTAGGTCCGCCATGGTGGGGCCAGGGACGGCTCGTGGGCTCTACAACTCTCCGCCCTCCCTCCCCGCCGCCATCTTGCGAAGTAGCTGCATCCGGGTTACCGCCATCTCCGCCGGCCCGCCCCCTTGAGGGGCGGTGCGCGTGCGTGCGGGGCGGTGAGGGCCGAGGCGGGCTGCCCTCTTGTCCCCTGCCTTTGCAGCGCATGCGGGTCAGGCCCGCTTCGCCAGCCGTTAGCGCTGCTTTTCGCCTGCTCCTAGTTTCAGACGGAAGGCAGATCTGTCGGACAGAAGGAGCGGGGAGGCCTGTCAGGCAGAGGGTGTTAGGGGAGGTTGTGTCGCTGCTTGAGGCAGAGCCCTCTTCAGCTGCTTCTCCTGAAGTGACTGAAGGGCTTTGGAAGCTGCGAGCGGTAACAGTTTACAGTTTCAGCATCTGGAAAGAAGATGGTGTTAAAATCAAAATGTAGATTGGTAAGAGAAAGATGATACTTGAGATTGATACATGTCACAGGTAGCCCCGTGGGATGTAGCAGGCGAGAGGATGAATTGCCCGGGATCACAGCCCTGGGGCTGAGAGGTAGCTCAAGGTTGAGCATTGCCTTGTGCCATATTCTTTGAAGTACCTGGGGACTCCTCACACATTCCATCTCTGCTTCCCTAAAGGAGGGCTGCAAGAGTGGAGACATGACGTATTAGCACCCAGAAGTCCTTACAACAGGAGAAGCTAGAGATCCAGAGAATGACTTAAGAGCTTGTCAGTTTATTACTGTGCGCTCAGTCCAATCTGCTAAATTATTGTCTGTTGATTAATAAGATTACCTATTACCCTTTCCTCGACCAACTGTTAAACCAAAGTAAGAATATCTAACTCAATTCTCCCCCCTGCCTGGTTTAAGTAAGTAATAAAAATAGCAATTGCTAATTTAATATGTATGATTTTAAATGTTTACTGCAGGGCTGAAAAAATGAGATGTTTGGACACCAGGAAACAGAACAAGCTTGCAACAATATCTGTATCAATGGTGAGTCACATCATGCTATGCTACCTTACAAGGTGCAAATAAAGTTTTAAGCCGCTTTTGGGCAGAAGCTCCCTGTCCCCACCTGTTTGGTGGATCACTTTAGCAGTGGTACATAGATACACACCAAGCTCTTTAATGCTCAGGACAGAGTTTGATCATCTGCAGGAAGGGATTAGATGTTACCAAAAGTATTGCACTTGGAGGGGTCTATGTTAGGCGGTCCGATTCCTCTTCCTTTTGGCAGGGAAGAATGCCATCTAACCTAGAAGATAGCCCTCCGGACATGTAAGTAAAACAATGCTCCCTCGCCTTGGAGCTGTGTAGTAAGAGTCTGTTGCCGCAGGCAGGAAACGTGGCGGCGTCCTTGTTCAGAGGAAAAAAACTGTTACGTCAATGAGGTATATGTCAGGTATAACTGTACACCAGGTAACGAACGGCTCGTGATAAAACCGCATTGTCAGCGTTTCCCCTCTGCCTCCCAGTCTCGTAGTAGCTGCCGAGGTGTTGACTACCAGGTGGGGCGCAGCGGCTCCCGGGCAGCCGGCAGCAGCTTTGGCGGCGGGGCAGGAGCAGCGGCCGCCGGGTCCCGGGAGGCGGGCCCGCTCCGCCACCTCGTTACTCAATTTTTCTTCCCTTTATAGGAAAAATATGCGCGGGGCCGGGGGGGGCTGTCCTGAGTCACCGGGGGCTGTGGCTCCCGCCCACGCCCAGGGGGCCCGGGCCGCCGCCGAGCCGGGGCGGGGTTTCTGCCGCCCGCCGGGGCTGGAGCCGCAGCGCTGAGCCGCGTGTCCCGCCTCGCAGCCCCTCCGCCACAGCCCGGTGCTTGCCGGGGCTGCGCCGCCATGACGGGCAGGTAAGGCCGGTGGGGGGGGTCGGTCCTGCGCCCTGGCCCCGGTAGGCTGGCCCTGCCCTCACCGTCCCTGTGGCAGGAGGTGGAGGGTCGGGAACAGCCCGTGTCTGCCTCGGTAGAAAGATGGTGCGCCCGGTAGGAAGGGGCTGGGGGAGAGAACATTTTCCTTCTGTGGTGTTCAGGCGGAGCCTGAATGGTAGATTCGGGAACTTGACCTCGTGGAAGAGCAGAGCAAGGGCTGTTCCGCTGTGCCTTACCCCTTACACTGTGGGGCACACAGCGGGAAGACCAGAAACAGAGTTGGGAAAGCGCAGTTGTGGATCTGAGCAGCGTCTGCCAGCATCCAGGCTCCCTGCAGCCGGGTGGTGTGGCTCAGGCTATGCCAGCCTGCTCCCGCCGTGCCCCGCACCGCCCCTCACCCTCCCCACTGCAAGGCCCTTCTGACTGATTTACAAGTAGGACCTCTGCTCACACTTTTAAGTCATTTCTTCCTGGGGCTGGCCTTGGAGTTAGACGTTCCAAGAGCTTTTTAAATCTGGAGCGTAATTCTCCTCCCCCGCTCTCTGACAGTGGAGAACATGTGAAGTCACCTGACAGATGTAAATGAGAAAAGCAGTGGGGAAAGTATTTTCTGGCATCTTCTGAGGGTTTGCACAAAAGCTTTAGTGTGTCTGATCTTTATGTGCTTCCACCTGTAAAATGGAACCCAGACGTTATAAAGCAGTTTGTGGAAAAAAAAGCTTGCTTTTGTTAATTATTTTGAATATGAGAACCATGAAGTAGTAATTAAAACTCATAGGGTGCCTTTTCTTTAGGATAGTCATCCTCCTGTATCCTGCTATCATTATTATAATCCTGAAGCATTGCTCTTCATTACTAGGAATACTGAAATACATCTGGAGTAGTTTGTGTATGAGTATTCACTTTTATTTTGTGTAAGTTCTTGATGTTTGTATTATGCAGCTTCTTATAAGTATTTGATGTAAATTGCCTTTGGTGGGGTTTTAGGTATGAGGGCATGCTGAATTACTGTTCTATCTCATCTGTGATTTGGGTGAGTGTTATCTTTGCTCTCTGTGCTGACAAATTGATGATCATGGGTGGTTGTATGTGCTCAAAACACGATTTTTGTCTCTGTCTTAGATTACTTTGTCTTTTCTGTCTTAATGATCCCTTTTTTATTATTCTGATATGTGAAATAGGTGTGTATTTTACAAGCTTACATTCATTTCCTTACAACTAGAGGAAGACTTAAGAGTCTTAAGTGTTCACCTGTCATGACTAGCCATACAAACCTGGGGAAAATTGCAGCTGTATGAATTCAGCTGGTTTTATTTTTATAGAACTGTGGTGTAGTACTGGTGAAATCACTCAGCTGCAGAGAACAGTAAGAAATGCCTGTGGACAGTAATCCTTGTTGTCTTCTCTGCATGCTTCCTCAGAAACTTGCCTGTTGAGGTACAACACTATGCAGTGAGAAAGAAGTTCTGACGTGAAGCATGAGGCTTGGTAGAGAGTTCCAAGATAGTTGAGACACTACAGAGCATGCAGATCTTCAAAGTAATAGAGAATTTCTGTCTCTTTTTTTCCTCAGATGTACTTCAGAGGGTTGTTAAAATGAGCAAGACTTGGCTTTAGCTTTTGAAAAAAAAAAAAAGCATTATTTAATGGTTTCAGAAACGTTTGTCCTGGGAAGGTTGTCAGATATGAAAATTTCTACATTTCTGTCTGCTATCATTCCTAGAACAGAATGATTAACTGTTCTGTCAGAGATGCTTATCATAGCTGTAATTCATCTGACACTCTCCTCAGTAATAGTCTAATCTATTTAGGGTAGCAGTTTCCCAGCAAAACAGTGTCTGTGAAACATTGCACTGTTCAGCACCTTGCATGACTGATGCTGTGCTTAGTGTTGCTTTCAGGCTGAGACAGACTTTCAAGTCAGTAGAAAGAATCTGCATTGATAGCATACTTCCTTAGATCCACCTACAGGTCATTCTGCTGAACTGTGGCCAGATGTTGTTCGATGTTTGTTACATGGTAGTTCTTAAAATCTATCAGTGTTATGTAATCAGATGTTCTCCAGCTTTTGAGATTCAGGGTTTTCAGGGTTCTGGAAGGACATGAACTGTCACAGCTGGAGTATCCCCACGATATTGACCATTTGGAACCTTCCAGGGCCGGGAACATGACGTAAATGTGCCTATGACTGTGAAACTGTTTTGACACAGGGAAAGGATGACTTTGTTGTGTTAAAGTGTGTTAGAGCAAGGAGGACTGGAGAACATGAAGAGCTGACACCTTTTTTGCTTCACCTTTCTTGTCAAGTAGAAGCACAAAAAGACTCAGTTCTAGGTACTATGATTACTGATGCATTGTTAGTAATTAAGAGAGATGAAAAATAATTCCAGTTTCATTTTTAAGTGTCCCATCCCATTCAGCTGTATAAAGTGTCCTAAATTATATCCTGAATTTAAATAGCTACTGTAATTTGATTTACTGGTTTTTAGCATCAGGGAAAAATATCATTATAGAAATGCAAAGAAAGGTGTGCATTTCTATGTATTCATAGTAGAAAATTATTAAAAATAAGTGACTGTTTAGCAAATTAAATTCAAATACTACACCTATCAGGAGTTACATCGTTACAGTGTAAGGATTGTGTTTTACTACTGAAAACTGATCAGTAGATCAGTGGAATTTGCAAATATGAAGACTGCTTCTGCAGTTTGTATTTGATGGCATGTCTGGTCCTTCATTTTGATTTTTGCCTTTTTGAGGACTGTTGGGGTTTAAGAGGGGGTAGGGGCTGTGGTTAGTTTTTTGTTGGGTTTTGGTTTTGTTTTGTTTGTTTGTTTGTTTTTCTACTGTGTTTTGCTCTGTTTTATTTGTTGTTTGTGATGGTCTTACTGGTAATAAAGAGGATCAGTGAATGACGAGTGAACAAAACATAGTCCAGTGCCCAAAGTAGAAAATAAACCAGAATTGAAGTTAATTTCCTTTAAGACTTCACTGCTGTGGTATTGATTAGAAAACATAAAGGTAAAAAAATGCCTGTGCTGTTTTATATTGCCTTTAGAAATTAATATACAAAGCCCAAGGAAAGATGTTTTCAAAGTTCATGTTTCATGTCATAATTATTTTTGTTATCACTATACTTGGTCTAACTGTGATCTGGATACGCCTATGTACTTCCTGTAGTCAACAAAAGAAGAACAGCTGCATTTACAGATATGCTTATTGATTGTTTCTAATCCACTTGAGGTAAGAAATAAGAATATATTATTTTTTATTAGGCTACTGTTTGACTAGGTGCTTTTTAATTCAGTAGAAAGCTGCTGCTGTGTATGTGCTTCATTTTATGAAGCAATTGGAACTGTAATGGTTTGAAGGAGAGGGAGTATAATGGTCAATAATATCTTTTTAATATTGGGTTCTTGTCACTGGCTAGAAAGTACCTGCGTCAAGCTAAGAGATGTCTCATCTCTCTTAGTTATAAGCAGCCATTGCTACTCTTCTGGGCTGAAAAATGTGGTTTTAATCTTACTGTCTTTCCATCTAAATCTCCTCTCTGAGGCTCTCTAGATAAATTTTCACTTGTTGGAAGGTCCTTAGTAGTCTGTTCTGGAGACATAGAAGTGCTTCTCTTAAGTGAAGTACTCGTTAATGCCTAAAAGAAGTCTAGCTGCTTTCTGCTTTGGCTTAGAAATTAAGCAGTTGTAAGTTTTTTGGCATTGACCCTGCTTCTTAAAAGTGATCTGTCAAGAGGGAAAGGAAAATAAATCCATACATTTTCTTTATGTACAAGGCAGGAAAAGAGGAGTGAGTGAGCATGCTTGTGTTGAGGGATGGGAAGACAGGTTGGTTATTATTTTGATGGTTTTTTTCCTTCAATCCTCCTATCTTCCCTTTTAAAGAAGAGAATCATACTTTTCTGTGAAAGAGTTGTTATTTGAAAACTGGTAAAATTATGTCATACAAGTCAGAAGGGTAAAAGCTTAGGTGTTGGAGAGAGAAGATTTTTAGCCAGATTGCTTAAGCTTGAGGGAGATAAATGATTTAATATTTTACTTTGTGCTGCAAATGAAAATGTGATTTAATATTACATATTGTAAGTGGTTTATTGCTCTGAAATTTAAAAGGTCAGCAAAACCACCTGATATGGAGGACATTTTTCTTTTTTTGTTCCATTTACATCATAAAGTAGAAATGGATAAAGCACATATACAGTCTGAAATAAATTACAGTGGCAGATTGCTGTCAGGGGGTCAGGAGCCTGAAGCTCCCAATGAAATATGTCGTGAATTGTAGATTTTGAGGTTATTGATTTCTGGTTTTGAAAGTATGATGTTCTTTATTTGTGCCTGTTCTGCTGGATCCCAGTATGCTCTTCTGTTTTTTCTTTAAAGGACAGAAGGGATCTCTGCTGGTTTGTACTCAATAACTACTTATGAAGTCATTATTTATACTTTCATTTTTTTTCCTTCTGTGGCTTGCCAGGCTGTAGTCATGGAATATATTTCACTCTCATGCTACAAAAATCCAACTTTTTGTATAATTCACTAAAAAATAAATGTTGGTAATGACTCTTGAGATTCATGGTGATGCTGATCAAATGACACTGACTCAGATGCTCCCATCCTCCACTCCTTTCCCTTTGTTCTCTTAAAAGCTGACTTCTGTATTCTTAAATTTTCTTTCTACCCCCCTACAAAGGGCAGAGCCATTTGTGGTGTGTGATTCTCTTTCTTTCTTGCAGGGGTGGCTGGAGAGGGGGGGCAGAAGTCCTGTTATAAAGCTCTGCTCAGTTCCCAGCAGAGAGCTCTGGAGGCTGGAATGCCAACTATGTTCCTTCTCCCTGCTTCTTGACTCTCTGCTGCATGCCACTTCTGCAGGCTGGAGAGTGTCTGGCGAGCAAAATTCTTCATAGTTTTGTTTCCTGGAATATGCTTTATCCCAATGGAAGGAACAGTTCTGTTGCTTGCAGTATCCTTAAGACACTGAGTGATGCAGCAGCCTGCAGGGAACCACCTTAGAGATGCCAGGGTCAGGTGCTGACCTGCAGTAAATGAAAGTGTTCGTTGTCAAGAGATCTAGTAATCCATTTTGCTTTTTTGTATTTCTCTGTTGGTTTAATAAGAAAGACTTATTGAATTAAGTAAATTAATTACGTGAAGACTCAGGATTAATTTTATTAAATTCACTTATGAAATTTATAAAGATTCGTTATGCAAATCTAACACAGAATGAGTTGCTGATGTAAACTTCTAGTGTGCTGGCTTCAATAGTTAATTATTAATGCCATACAGGAAAGAGGTTGTCTTCAAGACTGCAGCAGAATGGCAGACAAATTTTAAGAAACAATGCTGGAGCAGGGGCCTATGCATCCTGCTTTAGCCCTTCTAAAATGTAAAGGCAACTCCCAAAAGGAAGGTGACTCATTGGCTATCACTTTTGCTAGTGTTTGCTCCAGTTGTCTCTCTGCATTCCCCTTCACAGTGGCATTGGGTGCCATGGCTGGCCTGAGACTTCGGGGGCTGGCATCCTCCAAACTTTATCAACGCCGGCAGGATCGGCTAAGTGGCACAGGGTCACTCCTGAGCAACAGGACAGATACAGCAGCTGGGATACGTGGGTATGTCTCTGAGATAGAGGGAATGGTATTGTTGAAACATTTTCCAGGATTTGATGGATGTTCGGTTTTGGTGGTGGGGCTTTTTATGTAAAGCAGGAATTGTCTGCAGACAGCCGGAGGGGATGAAGTCTGTTTATTTTCATTTCCAAGTAGATTACTAAGGAAAGGACTTTCCTGATGAGAAAGCTTTCAGTCTTTAACAATAACAGGAAAGCAACAATTGAGAACCTTTCCCGTTTCAAAGCACTGTACTAGACTGTTCAGAACCAACGTTAGGGCTGGCGTTGTTAATGGTGAAGTATTTAGACATTGTGGAAATAAAGAAATAGTGCAGTGTAGTAATTTTTCAAAACATTGATTAAATTCCTTGATTTTTAGGGCTCAGTAGTCCATTTCTTCACCTATACTGTTACTATCAAGATAGTTGATTTTATTTTTGTAAATAACTCCTGTCTGGCAGAACCTGAAGCTTCTTCTGAGATTATTTAGAACGCATCAACCAAAGCTTCTTAAGTCTACCCAGATCATTCCATTGCTTGGCTTGATCATTATATTCTCTTGTGTTTCAGATTAAAATTTTATTTCTCATATTTCATTAAAGTTAATTTTGGCAGGAGAGAAGTTAACAGGAATTAAATAAAACTTAGTTTCTTACATTTTGGGAGAACTCTGAGCTCTAGCAGTAGCATGGGATCTGAAGTCTGTGTCACTGGGGAGAGCAGTCAGCATGCAGGAGAGGAGATTTTTTTTTTTTTCTTCTAGAGGCTCAGAAGTTTCAAATTACTTTTCTTAGCAGGAGATAGAGCTGATGCTTATCTGTAATTGAGCGGTTGTTTTGGCTTCTTAGTTTGAACTGTGGATCCCTCACTAGAACCCTACTTTCCCCACTATTTTCCTTTTAGTCTATAGCTATCAATTGGTACATTTTAAATTTTTCCTACACAAAGTTGTGGGTGTGAATGTATGAGAATTTAGTGAGGAGAGGAATGAGAAAGTAGTGAAAGAAATGGTGATGCCATTGAGTCCAGGAAAAGTGAGAAGCATAGAAGGGACTTGTGAGGAAAAAAAAAAAAAAAAAAAAGGCATTAAAAAAGCAGCAGTGAAACACAAACAACAGAGTGTGAACTGAAGATAGGAAGGATGAGAAGATAAATGCCCAGATGTAGTCATCTCACGTTGTCAAAATGGAGTTTACTTTGAGCTATTTAACTTTTTTATTGTAACCTGTAAGAGCCTTCCAGAAAGGCAAAATATTTTTTCTTGTGATTTCCAGTTATTATTCCTATTTTTTTTTCCCTGAGCTTCTAAACAGATAGAGACTTTTTTAAGCCTTGTTTCTTGGTTTTGTTTTGTTTTAAATTAACATTTGAAACTGTCTAAGTAGATGTACTTAATCTGCAATGCAGAAAGAATGCCATTTTCTGAACAGCATGTTTATAGTACTCAGTGCTACACCAGTATGATTTTGCAGGAGAACAAGGTTAATTCTCTTTGCCTTTGATGATGCCAGCTAGATTTCAGGAGCTGGAACTTGGTGTTTGGAAAATAACTTACTTGTGTGAGATCTCTCTTTTTAAACCTATGCTATTAAGTGTGCTGTGTGAGGCTGCTAGAAGGGATGTGATCTGGACACCACTGGCATAGCATTCTGCTGTCAGAATGTTGAACAGAATGTCATGCTGACAGAAATGGTTCTCCAAATGTACTGGGTGCATTATTAAATCTAGGAGGTGGAGCGGGGCAGGGAGCTTGCTCTGAAGCCAAGCACAGCTAGGACTACGGGGATATGGAGGTAGGAGAACGCTCAGGGGCCAATACTGCGCTGTGCTGAAGGAGAGGGGATGTGAATGTATTGCTGTTGGTGACATGTTTGGCTGAAGGCAGACCATGTTCGCCTATAAACTATATGCTGGCAGAATTTTTAAGAAGGGCAGGTGGGTATGGAAGAAATATTTTTTGCATCTGGCATAGTGATTTGGGGGGAAATGTCTAGATAGGTAAATTGAATACATTTTTCACATCATAGTTCTTGAAGTTCCGATAGTTCTGATACGCTAGGCATCTGTGTGGGTATACATGCTAGAAATGACTACATGCATGTTGCCCTATTGTGGTATCTTCTCTATACACTAGTTTCTACTGGGAATACCTTTCTAGGATTCCCTAGCATAAGTACGATGCCTGTCTGCTGAGGTTTGGACAGTGCCCACAGCTCCCGTATCTTGAAACAGTGTCTTCCTTTCTTTTTGTAGTATCTGTAAGGTGTTTGGCCATCTTGGCATTAAAGCAATTCTTCATTCATTATTGTGATGAAGGAAAACTCTCTAAAACCAAAAAGCTTTTGAGACCAATTAAAGAAAACATGCTTTTTGACTGGATTTTTCTGACAGAAGTGCTCCTCGAGCCTGCAGTTTCTTTCTTGTACCTGATAGATTCTGAGACTGTTCTTTTGTTCTCCTGGCTGTCTGTTTGTCTGCTTCATTTTGTCTTGTATCCATGTTTAAGATACTGAATTCTACTAATGTGAAGACTGGAGCTTCTGTTCAACTCTCCTAGCAGTGCAAGTATTACATTTGCTTTTTTTCCCCTCAACCTGTCACCAGTACTAGATGCCTGCAGACAAATGTTTGAAAAAGGAGGTAAAGGTACAGAAGCTGTATCATTTTAGCCAGCTTTCTTGGTATTTAAATCCAACGCAATCCTTTTCCTTTTCCTGCCTCCTTTTTCCTTTCTTTTTTTTCCCCCTCTCTAGTAATGCAAACCAAATTTCCTGGGTCTGTATTAAAATATGGGATAAAAATATAACATTTGTTAGCTCAAATATATATAAACCTACTGGTTTTGTTGGATAGATCTATATTGACTTTAGTGATATAGGAAAGTAAAATGCTTTCAAATCTTTATGTAGCACCTGTACCAGTGGCACAGAATGGGTCTCCCAATTAACTTCCACTTCTTATAGAGAAGGAATTTTTCTTTTTTTTTCAGTTTGAGAGAAATGCTGATACTTCATAATAAAAACTTCTGAGAAGTCAAAACATAAGAAATCCACACATAATGGTAAATAACTAATTTCTGTAAATTAGGTACTTTGACAAAGATAATTTGTTGTATATAGCACTTTAATGGGAAAGATTGGAAAAAGTATTGTTTGAGCAGTGGTATTTTTTTGTGTTTGCACAGGACAGGATAACTTCAGGATGTTGAGCTGGTCATGCTTTAATAGTCTTTCCTGTCTTTGTGTCACCAGTTTATTGTAAAAACAGAGGAAGATTCTGCATTTTACTGAATTGCAAAAAATCGGTGAGCAAGCAGAATACAAGAAGAACTCCATATTGGGGAATGTCCTTTCTGGGAAATATTTTATGACTGACAGTCAAACTTTTGTGGTCACTCTTGGCACCACAGTCAAAGAATGGTCTTGGTGTTGCCCTTCCTCTCCCCCTGCTGCTGGCAAAGTGTTCTGCAACAGTGTAGTAAATTGAATAATAAACTGGCTCTGAACTAGAACCGTCCTCCCTCCAGAATGGAGGCTCCTGAAAGTGTTATGAGAGTTCCTACATCTTCATTATCTTTCTTACCAACACAGCTGTGGGACTAGTCCGTGTCAGACTGTCTTCTTGGATATGTATGTCTAGTAGGGTTTGGTGTGAACTTGCACCGTGTGTCATACAGGAAGATGGCTGTGCAGGTCGCAGGCTGTTCCGTGCTGCTGTTGTTTAGGTGGCAGCTCTGTTCTTGCAGAGTTCAGCCAGCAGGTAGTAGTGGCATCAGTGGGTACTGTTCCTTCCCTCAAGTGCCATTTTAAATGTTGATTTCATGTTTATAAAGCAAAAACCCAACAAACAACTTTAGATCACGCTTTGTTGTTAGCGTGTAGGGTGTAGTAATTGCTGTTTTGTAGTAAATTGTGAGACTCACTGGAACACTGTGTTCTTTCATAACCTAGAGGAGCTCTTTCATTGATGTTGATGTGAGGCCTTTCTTAGTCATGGCTGTTGTCTAGCTCAAGCTTTGGAATTCAGGCATAAACTTTTCATGAGGAAAAAAAATACTTAATGGGACAATTCTATTTTCAAGTCCCTTGTATATATTTGCATGATGTAACTGAAAGAGTGGCAGTTGAAAAATAAACTAATGAGGTGTCTCAGCTTTGCTGCAAACACTGATGTTTGTGTCATCCTATTCCTTTGTTACTCTGTCAGGATAAAAATGTTTCTTTAACCTATGATCTCTAGTTTATGAAATTACAGGATTTCCTGCTTGTCCTTAATTCCGGTCCATCTCTCTCTGTTCTTTTAAAGCTCCTTCACACTGCAGTAAGGAAACAAGTTGTAATAAATTTCTGCTAAATCAGTACTCCGTTCTTGGAATTATTACCAGCTCCCTTGGTCTTTGCCACCTCTGGAATTGCAGTGGCAGAAAGAAAGTACATTTTTACCGAGCGGTCACTCCAGGTCACAGTGTAGGATATTCGTACAGGCTGTAGAGGCGATACAGTCGGCTCAGCTGAGCCAGCTGAGGCACAGGGCTGGTTTTGTTGCCTCAGGAGTATGAGGCTGCTGCCTGCACTGCTGCCTGTTTGTTCTAGTTGTGCTCAGAGCACGAAGGCCTGGAATGCAAATGGTGGCCTGTTTTTGTAGGAGTGTCTCTGACCAGAGTAAAGAAAATCTTCTGCTACTGGAATATGATTATTGAATTGCTGTTCTCTATGAGGAGGTGTGGAAAGTATCATGTCAGGTTCTAGAATAACACTTAACAATTGAAATTCAGTTCAAAGTAGCTTTGAATAGAAAAAGGAAGCAAAAAAAAAAAAAAATCCCTTTAAGTCAAGCCTTCTTTAATTTTCTGCATACATTATGTGCTTCAGGAAAACTATACAAATATTTCATAGATTGTTAACGTGTTGGACATTTTTTTATACTCCCACATGTAAAACTGCTATGATTCCAATCATAGAATTCAGAAGGTGCCCAGAAAGCATAAAATAGTTTTTCTGTACCTAAAAGTCTAAGAATATTGTATTTTTATATTATTGGATGGTTTGGTGGTTAAAATAAATATTGCGTTGCAACAAGAAACTGAGACTCTTTCCTTATAATTTTTCCCTCCCTGCTTGGACATGCAATATATAATTTAAAAACTGTGTTCTTTTAGTATATAGAGAACTTAGACTACCATGATGACAAGCATGAAATTTCTGTGAGAGATGTTAGAGTAATTCTATATTTTACAGGAGGTAGAGTAAATGTTTTGCAGTCGTGGCTTTGGGTGTTTTTTAGCCTTACCTTCTGAAGAAATGAAGCTGATGTATTTGCCAAACCAAGCAGAGAGACTTGTCTTTTCCCATACCTTTTTAAAGTTTGGCAGTTTCAGCTAATTTGTCAGGAAGATGAGACATTTTATGCTGTTATTTTCCTGTGAATCTTGTGCATGTAAGCTGCTGGGTAGAGGGGTAAATTTGTTAATTCCCACAGTGGAGACTACAGTGGGATATCGATGCTTCATATACATCAGAAAACCCTCAGACATCCATGTGCTGAGACCAGAAATCCCAAGAAGTCAGTATCATTGTGTTTGCTGCTCTCAGAACTACTGATTTATTCAAAATTGTTGATATTTGGTATGAGCTGTTAGCAGGATGATATAATGGGGTGAAAGACTGGTGAAGCAGCCAAAAGTGTGCTGTAGGTAAGTCTGCTACACGAGCTCATTCTGCCACGTGTGAGTTGCAAGAACATTTTTTCTAATCGATGTCAATGCTGAATTGACTTGCTGGTTTTTGTGGGTTTTTTGGGGTTTTTTGGGGTTTTTTTATATATATCTAAAAGGGAGTTTAAAGCAATTGAAATGTTGAGTTCATAGCTGTTGGGGAAACCTGAATGATATGGTTATGCTCATGAAATTAGCGGTGACATAGCTCATGTTCTTGCTCTTGTCTTTATTCCAGTAATATGTCTGATGCTCTAGCAAATGCAGTATGTGAACGCTGCCAGACTCGATTTGATCCTGCAGAGAGGATTGTGAACAGCAATGGGGAGCTTTATCATGAAAACTGCTTTGTCTGTGCTCAGTGTTTCCGTCAGTTCCCAGATGGACTGTTCTATGAGGTGAGGTCTCTTACTGTGTGTAAGAGAAGAGAAACAGCTCCATTAAAATACAAGGAATAAATTGGTGAAAATTCTGGCAGAAATAGGAATTTCCAACTTTCTTGCATGTTTAGTTTCTTAGTCCTAAACATTTATTTTTTTTTTCCTATTTTTTTTTAGGGGCTTCCAACTTCATTTTCTTTTTTAAATTCTCATACTCCTTCCAATACATCAGTAACAACAAAAAATGTGCACTTGCTCTTTGGGTAAGAGACATTTAAAAAAGAAAATGGAAAACATTCCTTAAAATTTCATTAGACCTAAGTGAATTGTTGTCTTTATTTTTAGACATTTTGTACCAAACTTTTTGAACTGGACAACTGAAATTGGTGAACTCATTTAAAAATGAGATTGAAATATTTTTACAAAATATGCGTGAGCACATATTCTAACTAAGACATTATTTTAAACATGATGCATTCTTAGTTTGCTGTGGGTTTTAGCCTTGTGTAGGAGGAGTAGTTCTCAATTACACAAGGAAAAAAAAAATAAGCAAAAGTGAAATTAAAGGCAACTATAGGAAAAGGGCTTTGGACACTTCAGAATTTTTACTGTTTTGTAGCAGCATTGCTATCAATTTAACTGTTTGCTTTGCAAATTGGCCATGAGGCTAAAGCCATATCTGGATATTTCTTTGAGGAAAAATCCATATGAATTTAAAAACAGATGAGGGTGGCTAGAACTGGAAAGCTTGACTGACTGTGACTAACTGGTCATTTCAATGGAAAAATTGTGACAGGCTATCATGACGTTAAGAGCAGTTCAGTTATTCCTTCTCTCTTGTTTTGTTCACAGTTTGAAGGTCGGAAGTACTGTGAGCATGATTTTCAGATGCTGTTTGCCCCTTGCTGCGGGGAATGTGGTAAGATGTGGTGCATGTCAGCACTGTGGACTAAGAGACACAGGGCTGTGCAAACCTCCCACCACTGCAGTGACATCCAGCACTGGGCTGGGATTGTTGAGGTCATTTTAAGGAGTGGGAGCTCTGGAGGGTAACAAGATTTGGCATATCCTGGTTGTGGGCATAATTGGTGGTTTTTTTGAAGTTAGACTGTCATAGTTCTTGTGGAACTGTAAGGGTTATGAAGGGCAGTAGACTTCTCAGAAGTTTTGGGGGGTTTTTTTATGCATCTCACGGTGGTGTTTTCCTTTTGCAGGTGAGTTCATTATTGGGCGTGTTATCAAGGCAATGAACAATAACTGGCACCCAGAATGTTTCCGCTGTGAGCTCTGTGATGTAGCACTTGCTGACCTGGGTTTTGTGAAGAATGCTGGCAGGTAAGAGAGAGCAGGAGCTCTGAAAGTTTTATCAATATGTTAATGATACAGTAGTGAGATGTTAAGAGTGGTCAGTTAACTAACTGGTGAAGCTGGAAAAGGTACCGAAGAATCTTTAAGGAACCGCTTGTTAGGAGATGGGAAATGGAATCAAGAGCCATGTTCTTCATCCAATGAAATGTGTATAAAGCAGAAATTCAAAGTATAGTAACAAGTAGATGGGTTCTAGAAAAGAAATGGATTTCAGGTAAAAGACTGAATAGCAGGTGAGAAAAAGGGGTTATATCATCCTGGGCAGGCTGTTTATCAAGTAAGCTGCTGAGCAGTAAATCAACATACAGCAAAAGGCCAAGAGAATGACACAAGGATTTTAGTAAAGCCTGTGATTCCTCTGTTCTTTGGGAATCATTAATTTCATATACAGAAACATATAAACAAGTCCTGAAGGTTGATTAATGCATTTAATTAAGAAGTGACATATAAAAACATTAAAGGGAATTTGTACAAAAGCATACCATGATAAGAAAATAAAGAATCCAGCAGTTAGCAGATAGTGTTGCACAAGTCATAGTTAATTTCAGGCTTTCATATATCTTGAGGAAAGCCAGGTAGTTTCCTAGATTTATATTCTTACTAGCTAAATGGTGAAGAAGGGAAAGAAAGTTTATATACTTGTACCCTGTCCAGCAGGGAGTCCTCTCAACTCCCTCTTCTCTTCCCTGCTGCATAAAACTTATGTGCCTTGTTTTTTGGAGTTAGGCATAACTGATCTTCTCTTGACACCTCAGCTTGTTAGAATGGGCTGTTGTGATGGAACCTAGGGTGTTTGGGGAAAGCAGTCACGATTGAAGCAGTTGAAACAAGATAAAGTATGTTTGATTTCATAACTTGTGGACCAAATCTAAAGTGATAAGGAGCTTATTCCCAAAAGCATAGAAAAGGAATGTGTGTGTATGTGTATCTGTACTTAAAAGTATAATTCAGCTGTCATGTGATTTCCTAATTATTTATCTCCATAGCATAGAAGCGGTCTTATAGTAAATATTAGTGGAAAATCTTGGGTTCTTTTTCCCACTTCTCATTGCACCTAGTCTCCCTTAGTCTGAGTGTCATTTCCAGACATATTCCATTGGATGCAATTCGTATTGATGAGGATAGTTAAGAGAATCCCTACTTTATCCATAGTGAAGGAATAATCTAGCTAGGTAAGTCACCAAAAAAAAAAAAAGTAAAGCATTTCAAAGGTAGGAATCTCTTCTGGACAAAGTAGGCTTACCTTCTTTGTATGCTTACTTGTCTTCACTTTTGACATTTGGATTCATATTTTTATGATTCAGGGTATATTAATGGTAAATGCTGTATTCCTAAACAGCCTTTTTCCATTCTTTGAGGGCTATTAAGATATGTGATGTTTTGCAGGGAACTTTGTAAAAGAGGCAGTGTAGTAATTTTTGTCCAACCTTTGCAGCTTTGAGACAATGGCAGAGGGCAGACAAAAAAAGTAGTGTGAAGTTCAGTGCTCGTCTCCAGCCCTGAATAAATGGTTCGAATTTGAATGCTTAAACAAGCTGTGCAGGCATGCTGTCTTTTTATCAGGCAGTGGCTGCGGGCACTGAGCAGAAGAAGAGGTGTTACTGAATGCTTTGGGAATTATTTTTTTTTTCTTTTTTTTTTCTTTTTTTTTTTTTTTTTTAGTTTTTTTTATAGCCTCTTTTCTCCCTTTCCTTTTTGTACGTGTTTATCCCTCAATTTCCAATCTTTGGAATTAGTTTTACTTTACTTCTGTTTGCAGTTTCAGTAACACAAGAATATGTGATCTCTGTTGTCAGAGGGACTCTTGCTAATTGCAGTCCCATAAAAACAACAGAACTTCCCTCCTCACGATGAGTTTGACTCTGCATGGACTATCTCACTGCATATTTGCACTTTCAGCTGATTTTGGTGGATTGGAGCATTCTTAAGTCGAAGCAGTGACGAGAGTCACGTTCACAATTCAGATTTAGCACTTAGTGAGCTTTCATTTGTCTTACCCTCGTATGTTTGAGGCAACATTACAGTCTTTTTAACGCAAAACAAATTGCACAAAGCCTCACGGAATTTCTCAGCTACAAAAAAGTACATGACTGGGTCTAAGGCACCATTTAAACTCGTGAGGCAGGAAGTGATGCGGTTACTGAGGGCTAGAATACGCTGTGTTTCACAGGAAGTTCTGGTCCCATTGTAATGGAGAATATAAATGTAACGATTGACATGATAAGGTACAAAGCAAATCAGAAAGATCATCAGGACCATGATGATCATTTTGATAGCTTTTTCCTTCAGGTGTTTCTCAACTCTGTTCCCGCTCTTCAGGCTTCGGATGATTAGTAAGTAGCAAGTCACTGTAGTAACAAATGGGAAGGTGAATGCCACGGCTAAGGACACAAGGGCATGACGTGATGCCTTTTCTCTGTAGAGCTGCAGGCAGACGGTTGTGTTTTTCATCTCGACTGTCTGCACACTGAGCAGCAGAGGTGCCATTGCTACCCCAACTATAACCCATAGAAAGGCACATGCCAAATGGGCATAAAGGGACCTGCGAAGCTTGATGGATTTCACAGGGTGCACGATGGCTAGGAAACGGTCAATGCTGATACACATGAGAAAGTAAATACTGGCATACATGTTGAGGTAAAAAAGGAAGCCAGTGAGTCTGCATGGGATCTCACCAAATGGCCAGTGATTACCAGAAAAATGATACACCAGCCGGGTGGGAAGTACCAGCACAAAGGACAGGTCAGCCACAGCAAGATGCATCAGGAAAATGTTGGCAGGTGTGCCTGACTTCTGGTCCCGGATGAAGAGCCAAAGAGCCAGGGCATTGCCAACAAAAGCCAGGATGAAGTCCAGGAAGTAGAAAGTGGCAAAAAGGATGTTCTCCTGGTGTGTCTCTTTGCCGCATTGCTCTGACGTTTCCAAAGAGAAATTTGATTGATTTGAGCAGTTGAAAAGTAGGCTTGAGGGATCTGCTGGGACATTCATTTTTCACCACAGTTTTGCAGAAATAAAAACCAAAAAATCAGACAAAACCTGAAAAAATTGAGACAGAATATTACAAAAGACCATGGCTTTGTGCAAAACAAACAACAAACTCACACACTTGAAATCAGTGATGTCTCTTGTTTGCTAATGGTATTTATTGCAACAGGTCAGTCTGAGTTTAAACCCTTATATTAAAACTATAAATACCTCCTGCTTGGCTGGGTTTTCCAGACCATTAATTCTTGTTTAAGGAACCACTATGAAGAGCTAGCTAGCTGATTACCAGCTTGTCTCCAGCCTGTGCTGAGATTAGTTGTCTAACAGAGCAGTGAAATGATTGTGTCTGGTTAATGGAAGAGTGGAAGTGGGTTCTGTATGTCTAGCTAGAAGGTACATACTATGTTTAATTCAGAAGCCTGATTCAGGTCTGAAGAGCTCCTAATGAGTCAGCTTTTCTGAGCACAGGTAGCTGTTGTAAGGTGACCTAGCTTAGAATATCTGTCTTGTTTCCAGAAAGGTGGAAGACAAGTGAGATATTGCTGTTATTAAAAAACCCACAGGGTTCCTGAAAATCCTTGAGAATTATTTTAGTCTAAAGTCCTGTATTTAAGGCAAGTGCATCTGGTTCCAGTATAGGTGGAGACTTTTCAGATCGGTAGCAGCATCTCATCCAAACAACAAGAAGTACAGAATTGACTCAAAAAAGATTATTGGTAATGCTCATGCTGTCAGTTACTTGTCAAAGTGTCATCCTTCCCTGCAGCTTTCTTCTCCCAGTGTAACTCTTCCTTCCTCAAAAGCCTGAACTCCACTGTAGCTTATCAAGGTCCTTTTCCAAGTAGCCACTTAGTAAAACTGAGCTTAGCTTTGCCAGCCTCTGTTGACTACAGGGTCCTGAATGGCATCAACAAAAGTGTGGTAAGATTTTTCTGGGCTTCTCTCCATGTCTTTTTGTACATTTGTCGTCTGTGGGTATAGGAGGTAGGGAAGTGCAGGCAGTGTGAGTTTCCAGCATGGTCTCTGTTTCTTGGATTCCTCGGAGGTGTTACAGTATGTACAGCAGTACCTCCATTCTGCTCACCACTGCGTTTTGTACTGACCAACAGTTTCTCCGTAATATGAATTACATCTTTAAATACATCCATTCTCCTTTACTGAGATTAAAATTTTAAGATGGTTGCTGACATTATTAGACAAAATTTTTCATCTTGGATCGAAGCTGCCCCATGTGCTGAAATCTTACAGCATTTGATAGTTGATCCAAGGAATTATGCAATGCGTCCAGCTTCCCAACAAAACTGATTATTCAGGTGTCTGAAAATACTGGTGGCTAATCAAGAAACTGAAATGGGATTCAGAACAGACAAATATATTGGAAAACATAAAGAAAATTCCAAGGTAATTACCATCTTTTGGGTACTGTCACTTTCAGGTGGACAGAAAACTTCAATAGCTGAATGCTGGATAAATATGCTGGACCACTTCTGTTTAGTTCACAGTTGAAGAGACAAAAGTCATCAGAAGGGAAAATTAATGAAATTCAGAAACTGAATTGCTTCATGTGGCCACAGAGGGGCCGTCTTAGACCATGCGTGGACTGGATACCCTGCATGTTTATGGCACAAAAAAGGCTCCAAGCTTGAGTATATGGGTACTTGCTGCCTCCTGCCAGCCACACACTTCCTTGTAGTCCTAGAGATGGCAACAAATTATTATATTGGAATTACTAGAAGTGCATGTGTAGGGAAGACTGTACAGCCCTTTTTTTCCAAGGAACATTTTATCAGTAAAAATACATGCGAAATTTTGGTTTCATGTACAGAAGGAAAACTCCCTGTTACAGTTTTCCATGTGAATTTTCTGGATTTGCAGAAGAGCCCACAATTTTTGTTTCTAGTGTTTATTTTTCCTCTTACAAAGTAAAACCTGCAGGTATTTTTGAACACAGAAATTTGAAGTTTGTGTGTGATAGTAATGTTGAATGATGAAATACCTGACCTCCCTGGATGAAATTAGTTTAAATATGTATTTTTCTATTGCATACCAAAGGAGAAATATGATGAGACCATGCCTTTTTACTGGCTATTAATTTACAATGGTACCTGTCATCTGATGTTCTGACGTATGTAGCCTTTTTTTGTGTCAGGCTCTTTGTTTAAATGTGTGTTTAATCTGTGAAAAATGTCACCTTTATATACACAGCTGTCAGTGATCAGGTGGTCTGATGGTTAAGCATTTTTCCATACCTCGTTGTGACACTACTGAGAAAGCTGTAAATTCTGGCTTGGACCAGCTGAAGAGGCAGAAGCAAGCGTGGTGTAATGAAACAGTCAGGAATGTCTCTTGCCTTAAAGATTTAAATCAGTTCAGAAAGTGAAGCAATAGACTTTTTCCTTGTTTATAGGCTTAGCTGCATGATACATTGAACTGCTGCTATTTGAGTTGATTTCTGAAGGAGGTTCTTTGGGATTCAGATTCAGCTGAGTGTCAGTGCCACTGGCCAAGACTTAAAAGTTGAGAGTCTTTCTAAATGAGTGCCTTCATAGGAAAGCTACTTTTTAAAGCAAGATGAAGGGAAGTATTTCTCATTGCCTGGTCAGAAATTGTAGAAAAGGGAAATAGGCCTCTCTCTAATTTTGCTTAGGTTTTAAATTAGAAGGGAGTTTTAATCAAGTTTTTAAATTCTTTTATTATTCTGTTTGTTGACCCGAAAATTGTGGTGTAGCACTTAAGCAGGTTAAGAAAAAAGCTCACATGTCACTAGAATTAATTGTTGACCTTATTTTTAGAGCAGATATGTTTTCAACAAAATGCTTCAACTTTACAGAATTAATAGTTCTTTGACATTGTGTTCTATAGAAAATGTGGAAAGCTCTTTGCTATTTACAGTTCCACTTCTATTTTGCCTGTTTTTATCAACTTAAAATACATATGTTTAATTTTATAAGTGTGATTTTTCTTTTACTTTGTTTTTTTATGCTTACAAAAAAGCACTAAAAGTCTTAGAAAGCTTGTTGTACTAGTCCATATGAATGCTAAGAGCAAATTAGAAACCCTCCCAAATGACCTAGAATGTGTAGTTTCTGCTAAGTTGTGTGGTGCAAGAGGCTATGGCTCCATGGACAGGAAACTCCTTTAGGAGTCTGGCTCATTGTCCAATAATTTCCGCTTGGATTGCACTCTTGGTGTTGTGTGAATATTTAGTGATTTATGTATTGCTAAACAGAGCGGTATTCTGGAATGAGCCATTATCCCAGGCCTCTCAGGGCTGAGCTGTGATGGGATGTCACTGCTCATTTGAAATGCATGCACCCTGACCGTATTTTATGCCCTGTTTCTTTTGTGCTCAGAAACAAGCACAATAACAATCCACATGGCTGTCAGTATAAACGCAGCCTGATGACTCTTTCAGCAGATGCTCTATCATTAATGAAACAGTTAAGAAGAAGAAATATTTAGCTCATTGTAAGCTAGCTACTTGGCTAGTTTGGAGCTTTTGTTGTAATTTCCTCTGTGGATAAATTTGAACTGTATGTTAGGGCTGTAGCAGGTATGAGAAATTCCCAATCTTGCTTTCAGCTTGAGCAGCTTCTGGTTTGTGATTATGCTAATTTTTGGGTTTTGATGATTATGGTTGTAGTGTCTTGTCAAGTGGAAGTGTCTTCTGTCTTTCACTGAAAGTACTCTTCATTAGTAATAGTTTACTTATGACTGAAATTACTCTCCTGAAGGTCACTCCCTGCTGAGCCTTCCACTCTTCAGCTGAAATACTTGTTTCTTGTGAGCATCAAAAAGCAGCATTAGAGGTCACTGGAGATACCATTCAACTGTCAGTTTTCCTAACACAAACAAATGTACATTAGGTGCAGAAGTTTGAAAACTTCTGTGTTTTGGAGGACTGATGTAAAGAGTGAGGAAATTATTTTTTAAAGTTAAAAAAATGCTTCCTGTTCTTAGCTTCAAACATTTTCCTTATATTCATCTGTCTCTGCGTGTGTCTTTGCACCTCACTGACACCAGCTAAAACTAATGTCATTCAGAAAGTTCCTTCATTATTCTAACAGAAGTTTGTCTCTTACCTCTTTACAGTGCAGTTCCGAGGGTGGAGTATAGGGTCCTTTTGGGGAAAATCTCAAGGAACTCCCGATGACAGCAAACCAAACAGAAGCAGCAGTGGTGAAAACAGGATGATCCAAAACCAGCGCAGTTGCTGAGGGTGGAGAGGGGAGCCTCTCTATATAAGTGTCCTAGGTCTGATAGTGCATTATCAGCTCAGTCACACAACAGAGCAGGGGAGAGGACACCCCAGTACTGAAGAGCAGTCTTCATCCCAGCTGAGCTCTTGGCACTGGGGTTGCTGCTGCTGTTATAGATATGAATATTCTAGTGTTCATAGTGCTAGTGAACTCCCAGCCGTGAATACAGACTTCTTGGAGTCCCCTGATTATTTTAGGAGGGTGGAGCAAAGCATTGTTTGGGGGAAGTCTGGTATTAATAGACACAACGGGACATTTCAGAATGGGGTAATTCCATAATGGAGGAGGAGGAGTGGGGAGGAGGAGAGGGAGAGGGGCGGCTGCTATGGTAACAGCTTAGCCTGTCCAACACTTCCCTTCACTTGCAATAGAGGAGGGTCTATGGGACAGCAGAGGGGGTTTGTGAGTGGGGAGGGGTTGATAATGGTTTGTCAGTGCAAGTGGCTGAAGGCATCTTATTCAGCTGAATGAGAGGGGTCTCTTTCAAGACACTTGCTGCAGGGTCCCTGTGTCCTGCCCTGTATAATAATTACTCTGCATTTGACAGTGCTGAATAAAATTGATGCCTTTATGCTGAGATGAGCACAGCTGCATGTTTCCTTATAATGGGGTGCTGTCTGCTTTTTCTGGACTCCGTCTGGGCAGACAGTAGTTCCAGCCCTGGAGAGAGACACTTGCTGACAGGAGGACTCAGATTTGGAGAGAATAATAATGATACTTAGCACTTAGACAGGCGCCTGCCAGTTGAGGGTCATAAATGTTTGAGGTCTCACAACAACATCTGTGTTGTATTCTTATCCCCATTTTACACATCTAAGGGTGATTCATCACAGCAGAATTTTGCAAGGGACCCTGCAAAGAACCCACTGCTTCAGCCATAAATTTACCCTTTTCATTTGAACTTTTACTTTTGTCTGGTGTCTTTTGAGAATGACCTGTAAATCTTCAACGAGTGTTTCACATAGCGATACAGTGAAAGGAATTAAGCAGGCTTGTCTGTTTTGTCACAAGGAAACCCACAGAAGTCATTCCTCTGTCATTCTTGCTTTATCGTAAATTCTTCCCAGCACCCAGCATTGCAGATAGGGGGGTGGGCAGTAGGCAAGTAAACTGAAGAGCTTCTCTTCAAAGCGCCTAAATACTGGGATAAAATCAGTGGATTCCATCAGCCTTTATGAAATTTTTTTATGCCTTTGGTCAGGCTTTTCTACCAGAAATTTGTTTTATCTACATATTCAGGACTGTACTTGTAGTATATTCTAGAACATATGATAGGAACACAGTTACATTTACCATGTAAAATTGCAGAATTGCATAGATTTTATTTTCTTTAACTTAGAACTAAAATAAATTTGTAGGCAGAAGAGCTAGTATTCAATGGTCTCTTGTTTGTCCTAGCTATTGAAGACTAAGGAATCCAGCCATGGTAAAGGCATTTGAGCAATGTGATTTGGTTTAATACTTTTTATTCTCTGTCCTCAACTCCCTCCCAGTGCTGTTATGGCTGGATTCTGTCGTTAGTAATAAAGAGAGTGTGTTGCCAGCCATTCTTGCCTGTCTCTCAGAAAAGATCTAGAAGAACAGGAAAGGGACAAGATAATATCCTTGATGGGATGTAAATCAGTGAATGTTGGAACATTCTAAGGAAATATGTCTCTGAGGCTGTTCTATCCACATATTCTCTGTGCAACTGGTGTGAAAGACAAGATTCTAAACTAAATTGTTTAGTCGGACCTTGGAAGACACTTCTTCTGTTACATAAAGTACATCCTACAGTATGCACTGTATGTCCTCATAAGAGAAATAATGTATTAATATTTCCTTTTCTTTACTTCGTTCAACCAGGCATCTGTGCAGGCCATGCCATAACCGTGAAAAAGCCAAGGGGCTGGGCAAGTACATCTGTCAGAAGTGCCACTTGATAATTGATGAGCAGCCTCTCATGTTCAGGAATGATTCCTACCATCCGGATCATTTCAACTGCACCCACTGTGGGTATGTTCTTGTATTCCAAACTCTGACAACAAAGGAGAGAGACAAACAGTACAGTCAGCAGTGCACACCTTTCCAAGGCCTAAATTTTGCTGCCTTCACATTGTTGAACAGAAATTACGTGAGAAGAAACTGAAAGATATTTGGAAATCCTACAGGAACTTGACTTTTATTCTGTCATTCAATGTTCTTTTATCCTTATGTTGATTGACACTATTTTATACTGAAAATGAAAATAGTTCCTTGGTATGAATTTATGGGAAGGGCTGTGTACAGATTACCATAGTAGTGTTGTTCAATGGTAGCTGTTACCAGGCTATTCACTTTGCATTCCTGCATAGAAAACAAAGACAACTTGGTGAATTGTGTCGGTCTTCTGACATGATCCATTACGATGCTGATACCTGTCTGACCTGAATTACTCATCACAAAGACAGTATAACTGGAGCACAGTTCTGCCCTAGAATGGGTAGTGGTGCTGAGCATGACTGGAATTGTCCTTGTACCTGACCTATCCCATTCAAAGACAGGTTGAGTCTTTGCATGACACTTGATTGTTCCCTGTAAGTGCACCTTGTGTTTCCGCCAGAGTATGTAGCCAAAGACAAGATGTGCCATGTATGTTCTGTTGTCTGGCAAACTGAGAAAGCAATTTTAGAAAGATGAGCTGACAGTAACTGTTTGTTAACTGTGTTTTTAGCATGAATGTTGCTGAAGTAAGTTAACTTTCATGTTAGTCTTCCAAAACTTCATCTTGGGCATTGAAGAGCTCACTTGTTCTTACTTCAGCAACATGTCTGTGTGTTCAGGAAGGAGCTGACTGCTGAGGCCCGAGAGCTGAAGGGAGAACTCTATTGCCTGCCCTGCCACGACAAGATGGGCATCCCTATCTGCGGGGCCTGCCGCAGGCCTATTGAGGGACGAGTGGTCAATGCCCTGGGAAAGCAATGGCATGTTGAGGTGAGGCCTCTCTGAATCTGAAACTTCCTTCAGATGCCATTTTGGAAGAGGACTAGTGCTAGCTGGAAGCTGTAGACATTTATGTGATCTGTAATACATGAGTTCAGACAAAAACGAATAGCTTATGTTTCAGATTGTCTCCACCTTACATGAGTGAATGAGTACAGCAGGGTCATCAGGGTTGCCTGAGAAAACTGTGCTTTCACAACAGTAAAAACCTTAGTTTAAAAATGTCTGAGTTGCATTGTAAAGATTTTTGCAGAATATGGTTCACTGAGCAGCATAAACTAATAAATTTACATATTTATTATGATGTATGTAGATATATCCTCTCCAACCTCAGTTAACAGGTTCATAACAGTGTTAGAATTTGTAATGTACACAGAGCCAGAGTAATTATTGCTTTTTAAGGCTCTTCAGCTTATTGTTTGTATTAACTTTCAGCTAATTCATTACAGATTGTTCTCCTGTTATTTAGTCATTTATGTTTTTAGTGATTTAAGCCTTCTAGGGCTTGATCTGAGAGAAATACTGCTGCTCATTAGAAGTGCATTCATATCAACCATGTTTCATGTTCCTGTTTCTCTTCTCTGGACGAAGCAAGGTAATAGGCCACAAATCTATCAGTATAGACACAAGATGATTGCCCTTGCAGCAGGTCTTCTACCTATCTTTAATAATTCCTAATTACTGTAGTAGACTAAATTAAAAAAACAAACAAAAAACCCAACCAAGCAAACAAACTTTCAGGAAGTTTTTTCTGTCTGTGGGTAACAGTTTTTAACTGAAAGAGAATAGGTTTCAATGAATATTGGGAATAAATTCTTTACAGTGAGGGTGGTGAGACACTGGAACTGGTTGCTCAGAGCAGCTGTGGATGCCCCATCCCTGGAATTGTTCAAGGCCAGGTTGGATGGGGCTTTAAGCAACCTGCTCTAGTGGGATGTGTCCCTGCATGTGGCAAAAGTGTTGCACTAGGTGATCTTTAAAGGTCCCTTCCAACCCAAACCATTGGATTAAGTGTCTCACATTGAGCCATGATTTTTAGCCATGGAGGTTTTTCCCTGGTGATGGAAAATTTACTTTGCCTGCCACTGAATGTTTTGTCTTTTGTTTTGTTTTGTTTTACAGCATTTTGTATGTGCCAAATGCGAGAAACCGTTTTTGGGGCACCGTCACTATGAGAAAAAAGGACTAGCTTATTGTGAAACTCACTATAACCAGGTAAATTCTGCCATCTGTACTGCAGGTACTTGCTTGGACTGGCAAATGCTTTTTTGCATTTTGCATATGCAAAACTATGCAGATTTTGCATAATCTGAATTTGTACAGGCAATGCACTATTAAGAAATCAGTGAGATTTAAGAGAAAAAAATAGTTTTTCTTCGTAGGTGTGAAAAGTGATGCTGAGAACAGAATAGAAATGTCTTGGGGGTATTGATTTTTCCTTGTGCCATTGACAGAAACAGAACACTGACCGTGGGTTGTGATTAAAATTCCTGTAATTCTAATCCAAAAGTATTTGTGTGGACTTCTCTGATAATCACTTGCATCCATGGGCCTAAGATAAATGTGCTGTCTAAAGCATAAGAAAACTATGTTTCAAATCCAGTTAAAACCTATATTTTCTGTATGACTCTACTGACCAACTATGAGTTTAGTATTTTCTTCTGTTAGATGAATTAGTCTCTCTCCTAAGAGGTAAGTGTTGCTATTTTGAAAGTGGCTCTAGTTTTATTTTGATGTTTATAATAAAGCATCAGGAGAAGTTTGTCTATAGTAAGCATCATACTCTACCGATCCTCTTTTCTCCAAATTGCCACACATACAAGACTTTAAGATCACATAACAGTAGTAGAGTGTGAGGCATCAACAAAAAAGGTTTTGTAGTATTTAGTGGTATGAGATCCAAAGAAACACAGACTATTTGGCAAGTATATGAGAAGTTATTCAGAAGATTTAAATTGGTATATTTGGGAGCTACTGCAGTGTCTAGGAATTCTTTGATTGTTAGAATTTAATGTTCCCACCAGCTGTGTAATTTGGGGAGCATGAGTAGTCAGTAACATGAGTTTCTGTTCTCATTTCTTTTGCTGTGAAGCTCTTCGGAGATGTCTGCTACAACTGCAGCCATGTGATAGAGGGAGATGGTAAGATTTGTTCTCTCCTTGTTTTGGGTTGCTGTCCTTTTCCCATTTGTTAGTGCAGCTGTTACAGTTCCACAGTTGCAAGACACCAGTGTTTCTTTTCACATCTGGCTTCATTTGAATTTGGATGCAAATCCAAATTCAAATGATCTGACAATTTCCTCTTATTTTGTGCTTTTGCTTTTGCAGTGGTATCAGCTCTTAACAAGGCCTGGTGTGTGAACTGCTTCTCCTGCTCCACCTGCAACATCAAGCTTACACTGAAGTAAGTCAGTGTTTATATTTTGGTCCATATGAGACATTTGCCCCTAAGGAAGGGTATCGGCTCAGGGGAGCCATGAGCCAGTGCCCCTCTCTGGGAGTCAATATCCCTTTCCTTTGTGGGAGGAGGTGCTTATAATTCCACTGATTTCAGATCTAAAACGGAGATGGGACTCAGCGTCATCTCTAATTTATTTTCCTTCATTAGGCTATTCTGTAAGAAGGTTGGGTAAGAGGGGAACTCATTCAGCAGTACAGAGGGAAGGCTCTAAACTTGAGTAACTGCCTGTCCTGAAATACGCACAGCCTCCATGTCTCCTTAGTCTGGATGTGACAGTATTTGCAACTGCATGGATTATTTTGAAAGGAAATATCTTAGTCACCTCAAATACGTAGCAGAGGGACAGAAGACAAAGCAATCCTACATTTTTTTCCTTTTTCATGTTGAAATCCTGTCTTAATGTGCTGAGGTGGCACCACTGGCCTCTTACATGAAAGAGCTCAAATTCATCACAGAGAGCGCCTTGAAAGTGACACTTCATTCTACAATAGCAACATTATTATTCTAAACTGCTGCATATGAATATATAACAAAATCTTGCTGCTTATTTAACTAGCAGTAGTGAAGATCCTAGTTCCCTGGTAAGAACCCCATCTCTGTACTTACATGACCAGATTAAGAAGTGAGTTGTTTTATACATGCAGTAGAACACAAACAGCAGCATTTATGTAGATGCATGGAAACTTGACTTAATGAAGCACAGGGTTTGCAAATACCATTTTAATAGCCCACTGTTCTTTGTGTTAAAGGAATAAGTTTGTGGAGTTTGACATGAAGCCTGTATGCAAGAAGTGCTATGAGAAATTCCCTCTGGAGCTGAAGAAACGCCTGAAAAAACTGTCAGAGCTGGCATCCAAGAAGGCACATCCCAAAGCTCTGGATTTAAACTCTGCTTAAACATGTCTGTCAGTCTTACTGACTGCACTCTTGCAGCCAAAAGCTGCTGCTTGCAGCAGCTGTTGATTACAGAAGCAATTACTAAGAACAAGTGAAACCAAAGATAAGTAGCAACTTCCCCTGCTTCTGGTAATGTAACTTGCATCTTGACTGTCCCTTTTCTCAAACAATTGTCTGTTAACACTGGCAGAAAGATTTCTGCTTTAGCAATTTACAGGCTGGTTATTAATTTGCTGATAACAACTTATTCTGCCATGTGGAATTGTACACAGTCTTTCCTTCCTCAATTGAACTGTATTTCTATCTCCATTCCTTTATGGTCTAAGGAACAGTGGTTGAGTGTAGGGGTAGAAGAAATGTGTGGGTGGTTTTTTTTTTTTTTGTGGTGGGTTTTTTTTTTGTTTGTTTG
>JANHGN010006796.1:28096-47084 GCA_024605025.1 Megaceryle maxima | reverse complement strand
TTCTCCTTCAGATAGGTGGATTAAACGTCTAAGCTGTATCAGTAAATATGCACTTGTTTGATCAGAGTGGAAGGAAGGGGCTTTGTAGAATCCCTGCTGCAAGACTGAGGTTGCTTTATTAAATCCATGTTTAATTAGAGAGAGTAGCATTAATGAAAACGGCCTCTGACTCTCCTGAAATGGATGAAGGTTTGGAGGACTCTTGAAACACAGCGACCAGTCATTTCTTGGCACCCCTCTCTTGGCTCTCCCAACAAGTGTCCCATTTAATGTTCTTGTATGTGAATGTTTTACGTTACCACTGAGATCCTTCAG
This sequence comes from Megaceryle maxima, assembly GCA_024605025.1. NCBI lineage: Eukaryota > Metazoa > Chordata > Aves > Coraciiformes > Cerylidae > Megaceryle > Megaceryle maxima. The sequence continues at coordinate 46,769 of JANHGN010006796.1, read as the reverse complement.
GGTCTGTCTCTTCTGACATGAACAAATTGGGATGGCTTTTTCAGAGAAACTGTCCGTGGTCACTCTCATTCAAAGCAGCATCACTAGGTATTTCAAGTACTCCAGTAGTCTCCTAGTCCCAGTGCCAGGCGTGGCCAGTAGATCCAATGCCATGGCTGAGGAAGCAGGTTCTTGCCGTGCAGAGCTGAATCCTGACCCTCTGTATGGCATAGGCAGCATGATCCAGACTAAGACCTGCCTGGGATTTTTCATGACCCAGGAATTAGCACTTGATGCTGAAGTTCAGCCACCTTCTTGTGGATCTGTGGAACCTAATTCAGCACAGCTATGGGAAGTTGCTTCTGTGTAACATCACTGGGGGCCAGGTAAGGTGCTGTGTAGCTGACTGTTGAGCAGGGATGGTGACCTGTCGAGAGGGTTTAATGTGCACATGAATTGTTAGTAAGTGTTGTTTGCTCTTAGAAAGGTATTTCATATGAGATGGGCATGGTGGAGAAGGTGTTTAGCTTGTGATAGTTATGGGGTGCTTTCAGTTTGCTGGGAACAGAAGAAATGCATCTTTCTCCCATTGCAACATCTCTATTTCATTTGTCTTTCTGTGGTAAAATGACCCATTTCATGGAATTGCTGCATCATGTAATCTAGAAACTTTGGCAGCAAAAATCCAAGCTTCTTTCCAAGGAGACAAAATAGTAACTGCTACCACGAGCTAAGACTTAGCTCCTCTAACACGAATAAATTCTTCGTAGCTTTTCGTGTACCACACAGCTGTGACCAGTGTAAAGTGTATGGCTGTTACTATGGAACCTTGGTACTAAAGCGATGGGTGCGTTGATCTAAGCTCAAGATCTGGCCTCTGCAGTATCTACAAACCAGGAGATTCTTCACCGAGCTCTTCCTCTGGCCAGTCCTGGTGCTTCCGTTTGGCCCTGGCTGTGCTGCACTGGTTGGCAGAGCTCTGTCTTGAGAGAGAGATGACAAGTAAGTGCTTGTTAATTTATTCTTGCAGAATTCTGGAAACTTGAGGGTGCGGATGCTTCTGGGATCTGTGCTACATCATCCCATTTTACACAGACTGTTCTGGCTCCCAGCTCCGAGCCTTTTTCAGCACCAGGGGCTTCCTGGAGTTGAAAACCAGCAGAGAGCTGGAGCTGTGACACATCCGGGGTGTCTGTGGCTGTTTGTTGGAGACATCCATGATCTCAGTTAGGAGGTGGCTCTGGAGGTGCTCTTGTTTCTTAAACTCCAAGTTGTCCCAGTCCCTGTTTCCCTGGCAGGGAAGCTGAGGTGGAGGATCTCCATTCTGCCCCTTTCTTCCCACAAGTTCCCTCCCCGACTGTGCAGTTTCATTCTGGTCCACAAATTGGAATCCACAGGTAGTAACTTCCAAGTTAATTGAGTTCTTTACAGCAGGTTACTCACATTATCCTTGTAGTAGAGGTGCATACTGAATTCTGTAGAAAGCACTATAGGTCAAGACCAGGGAAACCTATAGGAGATGAAATAAAAGACAAAAGTGACATTGTGCAAAGCTCCAGCTGTGCTGGTACCTCAACAATTCCTACGCTCATTTCAGAAACATTTCACCTGGAAAGCTGCTAAAGATCTCGGGTTGAGCAAAGTCCCATCACCCCATCAGCAAGTTGCTGGGAGCAGATCCTTTTTTCCCCTGTGAATGAGGACGACCGCGCGGAGCTGTGCATCAGCTGCTTGCTTGTTTGCTTGTTTACCCAAACAGAGCCTCCCCGAGCACTGTCTTTACTCCATCTCCCATCCATGGCCACGTTCTATTACCCTGGGAAAGCAGCAGTCCTGTTGTCTTCTACAGGATAGTTGCCAAGGTTGTTGCATCATAAATACCAAGCCTCATTTTACCTGTATTTGGGCTCCATTCACGTTCTGTTTGCTTTGGGCAGAACCACGTGCCCATAGGGCAGCTTTACTGCATCCTGCCTTGCCTTTGTAGACACAGGACCTGTTGTTACATACAGTGCATTTGTCGTGGGCTTGTTCTCTGTAGGGATTGTCATGATCCTTTTCTGCTTTGTAGGGATTTGTTCCCATTGTCATCTAGAAATCACCATTGGAAGGGATCTTGGAACTTTGAGTTGAAAGGAATATGCCCATAAAATGCAAATTGCAGAGGTGGGGTCAAGCTTCTGGGTCTGATGTTGTGTTAGCTGATTCTTGGTTCCTATCAGTAATGGGGATGTTACCTGACTCTGCAGGTGAGTGCCAGCAGAGCAGGTTCGTTGACGTGCCTGAAGCCAGCTGGGACTACTAGGACAGAGTAAATAATTGAAGCTGGATCTGCTGTTGTCTCTAAAAGCTGGACCTCTCCTTGAAAGCTTCTGGCTTCCTCTGTGGCTTGAGGACCTTGAAACAAAGCTCGCTCTCAGCTGGGTGAGAGCACCTCACCTAACACCTTCACCAGAAGAGCTGAAGGGGTGAACAGCACCTCGTGAGCGTGTTCTCTCTACAGCACTATCTTTCCTACTTCTGACAGAGGTAATAAGTAAATAAATAGAAGTACTCCCTCTTGCATCTGCAATCACTGCAGCTTTCTGGCCCCTATTATCCCGATTGGAGAGGGGCTGCTGGATCAGACAGACTGGGTCACATCAGGTCATTCTGAAATCCTTATTCCTAGAATGATTCATTCCCAGGAATGGCCCCGCTAGGTCACACTGAAGGTCTGCCTCGCTGCATAGCCAGCCTCCGACCACGGCCAGCGGCTGGAGGCTTTGGAAAGGTGCTGCAGAAATTAGGGCAGCGCGGTCTCATCTCTCCCAGCCCGGTATCATTGCCCTGATTTGTAGTAAAGCTGTGGCTGCGCAGCTTTCCCCCGTCGTTGATGTGGAGCAGTTCATCTGAGGTGAGCGGAGCGGTGCCAGGAGTCGTCCCGCAACCCCTGCTTGGCAGGGGAGCATCTCAGATCAAAGGAATAAAGCCTCCGCTCTCCTGAGAAGCTGAGCAGCCACTGGAATTTGTCTTGGAGTTTTGCTGAAAAAGTACTCGGGTCTGTCTGTTCCTCTTGGTGTCTGTAGGGTTCTTTCTGGTGGGGGAGACTGGGGTTATTTTTTGTAGCCCTTCCTCTATCGAAAGCATCTAAGTGTAGTAGCTCCACCACACCCCTTTAGGAAAGACAAAAATTACCACATGGGAAAAGCAAAGGGGAGAGATTGTGACTGGAAGGGCTCTGAATCATGACTGGCGTGGCAGGCACTCCGAGCCCTGTTCATTCTCTGGCCCTCAGTGTTTTCTTATTTTTTTTTATAGAGCCTGTTTATCTGGCACTGATATGTTTTCAAGGGCTGAATACAGATGCTTCCGCTGCTTTTCAGTTTTGGACTGTGTAGAAGGCTTTTGCCTTTTATGTACAACACCACTGCTGTCCAGCACACTCCATCCAGAACCAGAACATGAAAACCAGCCCCGAGAAAGTCAGTATTTCACATGCAGGCTGAAGCAGCTATTGTTAAAGAAACCAAATGCCTAAATGGGGAAGGGAATGTCACTGTCACACCTCTAAGGGCTGTCCTCGCTAACGGGAAAAGTGTGCTTTTTAGATGAGTTAGCTCATCCTTTAAATATCCCTCTGTAAACAAGGAGAGTTTTATTTTTAGCGTAATCGCTGGTCAAAGTGAATCCTGGCTCCTCGGTTCCCTCGCCGTCCTCCCCATTAGGATTCAAGAGAGGTGCTTTTAGGAGATGAATTGAGATCTGTGCTTAGTGGCATTTCACTGTGCTTTCTTCAGCTCCCCCCTGTAGCACAGATGTACCGTCCATTGACCTTTCTTTTCTCCTCCCCTGTATATCTGGACAGCATCCCTTTGAACGTGCTGGTTGGAGGCAGATCTGTCACAGTCTCACTGCCAGGTGACGGGGCTGTGGCCCTGCAAACCCCCAATAGCACTGGTCTGCTTGATGCTGAAAAGCTTCCAAGCCCGGGCACGCCGTATCATTCCAATTATTTGCACCCTGTCTCCTCTGAACAGCACGGGAGGGAGGGACTCTGGGACAGGGGGTTCTGTTTTGGCGGGGAGCGGCAGGTTTGTCAGCACGGTTCCTTGCTGGTTGCTTTTGGCCGTGTGCCGAAGCAGGTCAGCCAAAGCCCAGCTTGTGCTGTCGCAGGTCACAGGAGTCCGGGGGTGAACTTCCCAAGGAAAACAGCTCTGGGTCGTTTCAGTCTCACTCTCTCCAAATGCCCAGGCAACCCCAAAGTGGCTTAAGAGGCATGATATAAAAAAGAGTGGTCATGAAAATTCCTTACGTACTTCTGGCTTTCACTCTGGTAGGCTGCATTGGATCGTGTGCTTTTTTCAGGGCACAAGCATCCAACTCTTCGATTTCTTCAAACCTGAAATGCCCTTGTGTTCAGGTGACGCCGGATCCTCGGGTTTGGTGGTGGCAGGAGGGAGCCCAGGATCCTGAAAGCCGGCATCATATTCCAGGACGTGCCGTCTGCTGCACTGGGACTGACTTTGCTCTGCCTAAAGATCCCCCCCAGGCAGCCTTTAGCTGAGCAGAATATGAACGCGTAGATCCTCTCTGCCTGATGCACGTTGCTGGTGCCGTAGCGGGCTCTCAGACCCCCATGAATGAGTGATGCAAATCCTTTCCCTTCTTGCCTCCATGTGCTCCCGGTCACTGGGAATTCCTGTCGCTCTCAGAGTGGGAATGTGAAGTCTGAGCACTGCTGTCACACCCAGACAGCGCGGTCCCTCAAGACCAAGCTCTCTGAAGCCAGGCTGTGGGTATGTCTGAGCCTGTCTGTGCCTGCATGTTCCAGGAAGGCTTTTCCCAGCTCTGCTGTGGGCTCTGCCTGCTGTTCCCTGAACCCTTAGCAGCGCAGTTTCTTCCCCAGAGGCAGGGCAGGATGCAGGGTGGCACTTGGCCAGCAAGACCCTTTTAAATCCCTCAACATTCCTTCCTCCTCCCACGGTTTTGTTTCTCAGTTTGCGGTTTGTTGCACCCTTGCTGTAATGATTGTGGTTCCCTGTGATGCTCAAGGGTGCGTTGGGGGTCTTGAGGCACTGGGTGCTCTTGCTGGGCAGTAACAAGCCATCTGACTACTGGTATTTCTGCCTCCCACCTTTATCTGTTGCCTTCCTTCCATTCTGAAGCAACCCCTGTGGCTCAGCCCCATGGGAACAGGCTGGTGGACAGAGTCTCCACCAGCAATCTCCTGGAGACATTGGTGACCTGATGAAGGTGCTGCTGATCCCTCTCCTATCTTGGGGGTTTTGATTAAGGCTGAAATATCTACATCAGAGGCTCTGGGCTTTAAACTGGGAGTGCAGATACAGCCCATAACCTCCGGAAAGGGTGATCTGTGTCCCAAGGTAAATATTTTGGGGAGCAGCTGTTTGGCTCTGGTCGAGGCAGTGGGTGTCCTGTGAAAACGAGCTGCAGGATGTGGGAAAGAGCCTTTGCCACGAGGGCAGAGGCTGGTCTGGAAAGGATCCCATGGAGAAAAGCTTCCGGCTCAAGGAGAAAGGTTGAGACCTCTCCTCCCTGAGCTGCTCAGTGACCGGTTGGCTCCGGGGGCTGGAGACAAGCTGGCGTGGGGGCAGTGAGGGGTAGCTCTGTGCAAGGGAGACGAGGAGGAGGGGAGGACATCCAGCACGTGGGGCACCGTCATTCTCTGCGTGACATTTGCTCATCGCTATAACAAGCAACAGGCTCTGGGGAACAGGGAGCCAGCAGGGCATGAAAATAGTAAGTGATTTGGAAGAGCCATAAAGGTTTTAGCCATTATTTTCTCTGAAGCAGGTGAAACTCAGCCAGTCAGCAGCTTCAGGGCTTTAGACAAGCCCTAGTTCGTGCTGTCTCTCGCCTGGTAGGAGAGCCACACTGAAGAGTGGCAGGAGTGGGTGATACGGAGGAGGGTGATGGGCAAATGGAGCTGAAACAAAATTAACAACACAGGAGATTAGGCTTCATTAGTTGTGTTAACCACCGAGCACCTCGTAGGGAGTGGGGAGGCAGCGCCGGCGAGTCCAAGAGCAGCCTCAGCAAAGCTGAGCTGTTGCTCTGGCCTGCTCCGCACAACCCTGGTGAGCATCTCCCAAAGCCAGCACAACCCTCCTTCCCTGGCCGAGCCAGTCAAGAGGAGGAGGAGGAGGAGGAGGGTGTCTTTAGATCCACCTCCTCTTCCCATCTGTGGCATAGACCCGCTGGCATTGCCTGGCTCACAGCTTGCCCAGTGGGTCAGGACAGGGACCTCTCTTCCTTGATGTCTCTACAGTGAGCAAGCACGCTTGAGAAGTTTCTATTTTAGGAAGAGACTTTTTACATTCACCTGAGTTTTACCACAAAAAGAATTGCCAGTTTGTGATAATTTGATCAGAAGTGTTTGACTGAGAACTGATGTGTCCCTTCTCGTGCCCTTCCCTTAGTGCTCCTCACAGCAGTGAACTGCTACAGCGTGAAAGCCGCTACTCGTGTTCAGGACGCCTTCGCTGCGGCCAAACTGCTGGCGCTGGCTCTGATCATCATCCTCGGCTTCGTGCAGCTCGCAAAGGGTGAGTATGTTTCCTTTTGCCTTTGAAGAGGGCGTGCGGCTCAAGCAGAACCTTGGAATTAGGGATAAAGCCCAAGAATCCTAAGCCAAGCGCTTCAGAGCTACCAGAAGTGCTTTATAAATTTTTTCTTGTTTGGTTTTGGTTTTTTTTTTTTCCTCTTGCATGCTTGGGTGATATTTCCAGCTCTGCTAGGCTGAGTGCTTTTGTGTGGTTTATTCGTGAGTTTTCGTATTTACTTCGCTAGGATTTCACGCTCCTGGAACCCAAGGTCTTTCCCATTTAATTCAGTCACCCTGTGGCTTCTCCTGTTGAGGTTGCAGAGCTGCCAAGTTTACAGGGAGTGAAAATTTTGGTCCTATGGCTCTCAGAAGTCTTCTCTCTAACTGGTGGCTGGTCGTGGCCATTTGCTAGTGGAGAAGTATCTGCACGTGCAAACCAGCCCCCAGTAATTTTCACTCTTTCACAAACTGGTCCTGTACATTTTCTTTCTTCCTCCTTCAGCTATGGAGTAGCTTGGTCAAATCCATGGGGTCACACGGGGAAGTTTGGGACAGGCAAGGCTGCAGAAACCACGTGTTTGAGGGTGATATTAGGGCTCTCAGCTGACACTAGCACATACCGGCAACCAAAAAAAGATAAAAATGAGAAGATAAAACAAATTTTCTGGTGGTTTTGCTTGTTTTCTTCATGCACACTTAAAATCTTCTCAAACCTAGGAAGATGTTTTGTTCCAAACCCCTCTCATGAACGAATCCCCTCAGATAAACTTTACTGTATGCCTTTTTTTGTGCAAGTTTTATGAAAATAAACTTAGGCACCAGTACAGGCTCTACTTGCTAAATGTGGATGAAAGTCCTGTCTCTGGCCTGGGAAGTGTGTGTGTGTCTGTGTTTGTGTGTGCACGTGGGGCTTTTTAATTCCTCTCTCAGCTATGGGAGCCAGTGCTGTCTTTGCAGAATTTCTTGCTTTATCAGGGGTTTTATTTTCTTCTAGCTCAGTGCCTTCACTCAACAGAAACATTGTTTGAGGCTTATCACAAAATATACCTCCTTCCTCTTCATAACCCTCCGGGCTGCTTTGCTAAACTGTTCTTTTCTCTCTTAGAAGGAAAAGGATAAACAAACCCAGAGAACTAACACCAGCTAGTTCTTTAACTTTTTACCAGTAAGAGGTCTTTGCAATTGTCTTTTCCTTGCAGGTAACAATCTTCTTAATTTGCTTCTTGAGAAGCACCTTCCCTCCCTCTGTACTGTTCTTTTGTGCTTTTGTGGAGGGTGAATCACTTGCCGTGCTGGTTCCTCTGGTGTAAATACATACTTCCATTGACATATCTGTAACTGAGAAGAGATTTTGGTCTTGGGTACAAAAAAAACCCCATCCTATAGTCATCTGTCTCGGAAGCTTTTTACTTCTAGGAAGCCTACCAGAGTTTCAAGTTCTTGGTAGGTCTGGAGAGGTACAGTTGTGACTTGGCTGTGTCCTGCAGTACAGCTCATTTCATGTGACGTTTAGTTTCCTGCTAAACCACCTGGCCACTTCAGACAGAGAGAAAGGTAACAAGATAAAAGCAGTTGTTAGTTGATAAAATCTGAAGGCAAAGACCTTTTCTTCCTGTCCGAGCACACAACACTCAATGCAAAGTAAACGAGTTCAGAGTGGGAACCTTGGCATCTGCAAAAGGTACTCCTCACATAGCCCAAGTTTACACCTTGTCCTAAGTGGCACGCTGCTGCTTGTCCAAGCTCCTATTTTACAACAGGCTGCCTGGGATTCTGCCTGTGCTCTAACGTGGAGTTTATTAATCTCCTTATGGAAGCTGCAAGCTCTCTGGTAAGTCCTTAAGAATGCACAAGCTCCTTTCATGTGCCCTTCCTTAGATTCCACCTACATCTTGCAGCTTTCTCAACCTTTCTTTAAACCACGCCAGATAACTTGATGCTTTTATGAGGCAGGGATACATCAAGAAGCTGTCTTTATTTTCTTTTCTTCTTCAAGGAAAGCAAGCTGGCATCATTTCAAGTGTCCTGAAAAGGGGAAAGCTCTGCACTGTTCCCCATCTTTGTTGGGACAAGAAGTGAAGGGGGCAAGCTGTGAGGCGAAGGAAATTTAGATGGGTTATTAACTGTAATGCAGAGCTCAAGCAGACTGACCAGGGAGGCTGTCTCAGTGGAGATTGACAAGAACAGATTAATAAACACCTCTGGGGAATGGTTTGAGCCAGGCGAAGATGCCTTGGAGGAGGGAGACAAACCTGGAGCCCCTGGAAGCCTCTGTGGCCGTGCTCACAGTACAGTATGGAGCTGCTGGGTCTTCTCCAGGAGAAATACTAGAGACCCAGTCTCCTAAACTGCTGATGCTTTTAAATGGGTGGGTTGGTTTTTTTCTGTTTAACCTCTGAGAGTAGGTGTTTTCCCAGACATAACCACAGTGCCGTTCCTTTACCACTCCTCTCTCTGTGTGCCCTTGTTTTCTTTTATACCCGATCCAACGCTCCCTGGACAAGGAGGACTCTTACCACTCCCAGCCCAGTATATTCAGTCCCAAACCAACAGCTCTTAACAGGGGTGAAAGCCACGCCAAGTCGGTTTGTCCAGGACTGCAGTTTCAGCGGTGATGGGGTTTTGTGTTGCCGTGACACTTCCACATAGCACCTGAGCAGTGCTGATTAACTTCACTGGTCACATCCCTTGCTGGTTTACATTTACAGCACCCATAAAAGAGAGCAGCACCACGGTGGTACCTCAAATGTGGGAACTTCTGAGAAGTATGTCCTTCTCAGTATTGCCCTCCCGCTTTGGCTTGCTTTCTTTTTTAATCCTTTCATTGGTTAGCTCCATTATTTTCAGAAAAGCAGTAACATCTCAAGACAAAGAACTATGTGGCAATATTACCACGCAGAAAGTATCCTTTCCTTGTGGTCTTTCTGTGGACAGCTGGTTTACATCACTTCTTTTATGCGACTTCAAAAGGAGGGTAGAAGTTGGTTTCTGACTTAGACAGCCTTTCAACTTCTTGTGAGCTGGAGTCAGTATAGCTGGCCCACTTGGGATGCAATTATTTAACTAATCTAAAAGTTACACTTTTAAAAGCCTTTTGTGGGGCTTGTTGGATTGCTTTAAAAGTTCACAGTCCTGGACTTGGTAGGTTAATGTGTAAAGCTTTATATATGGACCCCTATACAGCCCACCAGTCTGTAGCACTTAGTATAATTAACTTACAGCATACACAGGATCAGGGTTTTTTCACTCCAGTGTTAGAAAAACTAAGATTCTTTTTAGTTCTGCTATTTTACCAGCTCCACAAATCACCTTCCTGGGTATTTTTCAGATGTATTCTTGACCTGGTGAGCGGAGTGAGCCTGGAAAGAGATGGTGCAGCTGGGTTTTGAACGGTGGCCATGGAGGTTTAAGGGCTGTTTTCTGCACTGGGTGTGACACAGAGGGCTGTGGTTAGGTCTGCAGCTGTGCTTTTCAGACCCCATCACCCCTTACCTCACAGTGCCTTAAAAACTAACCTAGGTGTGAAATGGTCAAGAAAGAAGTGAATTTATTGTCCCTTTCCCCTTTTAATGCCTGATTTCTGATGTTCAGTTTCTCATCTGCGGTGCCTCTGATGGCAGCAGCATTATTCTCTCTAACTCCCTTCAGTGGGCTTGTCAGAGACCAGCAGGGTGGCATCTGCTGAACAAGCACAGGGTGAATAAAGGACAAAGTAGGGAGGTTTCGCTCCAGACGTTTGCCATGGAGCACTCAGACAAGGAGGAGAGTTTTGGTTCTAACCTTATATTTTTCTTTAAGTAGACATGTACAATATCAGCCCACACTGGCACCCCTCACCCCAGTATCATTTGCTCGTTGTAAAATTGTATGGAGAGGTGTGGCTGTGGCTGGCAAGTTCTGAATGCAGCACAGGAGGGTTTCTGAAAGTGCCAAAATGAAGTTTCTAAACCTCCAGTCGTCAACGTGTGCGTGCTCAGCATGGCTGTGAAGCCTCCTAAAAATATCTTTGAAGCCATCCAGGTGTGTGCACGTCCCTCTGGGTGCTGCCTTCAGTCATTAAATCCCTTTATCGTGTGCTAGAAAACACCCATTTGCTCTCTGTCTTTCTCTGTCAGGGTTATTTTGTTAGTTCCCTGCCCAAACTTTTTGTCTTTGCCTTTTTTTTTTTTTTTTTTTCCCTGAAAATTCCTGTGATTAAGAAAGATCTGAGGGAGGGAAAGTTTACTCACTCTTCTTTTCCTCCCAGATTTTCTTTGCTGCCAGGGGCAACGTCAGTTGAATGTCCCAAAAAAGCTCCTTGAGCCAGATCTGGAGTGAGACCCGGGGCAGGGGGCTGAGCAGATGAGCAAAGGCTGGAGGATCCAGCTGACAGCGTGGTGAGGGCAGGGCTGCTCTGGAGGGGTCCTGCTGACACGGCAGGAAAACTTGATTTCATGGCTGGTAATTAAAATCTCAGGCTCCATCAGGTCTCCCGAGCACAATGGCACATGGATACTAAGAGAAAACAAGAGAGGTCGTTGTCTAAATTCTGTTGGGTTTGTATCTAGTTTAGTCACGCTTGGCCATCCAGAGATGAGCGAGCACTTGGCAAAGATAAAGAAATCTGCCACTAGTTTTCCTTTGACCCAGCCTCATCTCTCATGTCCACAGGGTAAACCCAAGAGTGAACCTCAGCAGCAGCAGCAGGTTGACGTTTAGGAGTTTGGTTTTAATTGGTTGGGGGGTTTTAAATGTATTTATTTTAATTGTTTGGTTTTGTTTTATTTTAATTTCCTGCCACATCCATCGTGACCATTTTTGCTGACTGAGGAGTAGATGTAGCAACACCTCTGGGCACACCACACGTTGTTGTGCAGCCATTGTGTTGGTGTCCATGCCTGGAGGGACCAGCTCACGCAAGCAACTGGCTCTAGGACACAACCTGAGACACCAGAATCAACTGATGGTGGAGCTGTAGGTGCCTGAGAGGAGTTTGGAGCCCCAAGCCAAACCAGCTGAGTGTTCACCTAACCAGCCCATGACTAACTCGCACTATAAATCCCCTTTGGCAGAGAAGAGACAAAGCCCATGGATAGTAAAAGTCCCTCAAGCTTTGGGTTGTGCCCCTACAAGTTGGGGCTGAGGCTCATGCGCAGAAGAAAAGCGTGCCCTGCAGCTGCCCGTGCCCTTTCTTGTCACACTGGCATTCCAAAATGCGACTAGAACATGATTTTCCAGCAGTAAGCTTTGAAGGAAAGCTTTTGTACTTCCCTTACCCACCCTCCTGTTCATGAAGCACATGGAGGGTGGAAGACTGCACCAAAAGAGAGCCCAAACAAGGAAGCTGGGAAAGCTGCCAGCATCTTGCACCTCTAAATCACATCAACCACATGTTGGAGATTAATCAGCCCTCTTAACGCTGGAGGGTTGATACAGCACAATTGTGTTTTATGGGCCTCTTTCTAATCTTTGATATTTTCTTTTTTTTATCCAGGCAAAGGTGGATGCAAATGCTGAGGCCAGGTTAACGTGCTGTGCGGCTTCATTTCTGCTCAGACAGGTTTTTTTTCTTATTTGCCCTCTCTGCCCAAAAAATTTTTGGCGATTAGGGATTCAAGGATAGAGTTCAGCCTGCTGGGGCTTTTTGCATTTTACAAGTTGCCTGTCCAAAAAGCAAGAAAATGCATTTATTAGCAGCAGCAACAACAGGAAACAAACAAACAAAGTCAACAGAAACAGTTGGTTAGTGACCTGTGCTTCTCCTTATGATCCTTGTGAGCTGGAGCAGCTCTGTTTGCACAGGCTAGAAGCTTGGCTTTTAATGATGGTGTTTGTTGCACGTTATGTTTGGAGACTCCTGGCTGCATTAACTCTTCGGGGTGGAAATGTTTGACCTCGGAAATGCTGCTTTATCCAAGGAGATGGGGATTGTTTCATATTGCTCATTTTTGGTGTCCTCAGTGAACTGCCAAATGCTGAGCTGGGTCAAGGTAGGTGTTGAGGAGCACATCTCAGACCTACCAGAGGGTCCCTGCTCACCACTGCTGTGGACTGAGTGGGTTTTAAGGCAGCTGACACCAGAGGCTCTGTTGGCTTCTCATTTTCCCAAGTGCAGCTATCCCAGCAATGCAGACCTATTTAACTAGAGAGCAGCTAATACTTTGGTATTTGCTTCTTTGCATCTCTGTCTGGATCTTCTCTCTCTGTCTCTCTTGTGTCTTTGGTTGCAGCAGAAGCAGTGGGTCATGTCTGAGGTGTATCTCTGCAGTCAATAGCACTTCTGCTTGCATTTTATATTGATCCTCTCCCACAGCCTTCAACCACTGGGCTGAAATGACAGGCTGTGGTGCTAGACGTGTGGGTGACAGGCAGGAGGATCTGCCCTCCCTGATGTTCTTGACTCTCCTGCACATCAGCTGGTTGGTTCTGGTTATCCCTTCTGGAGCCTGGTCAGGTGGCTCATTCTTGTTTGTCATTCTTGATCCACAAGATTTCTTTACCATGAGGGTGGTGGAGCACTGGGACAAGTTGCCCAGGGAGGTCGTTGAGGCCCCATCCCTGGAGACATTCAAGGTGGGGCTTGACAGAGCTCTGACCACCCTGCTCTGGTTGAGGATGTCCCTGCTCTCAGCACTTGGACTAGATGAGCTCTAGAGCTCCCTTCCAACCCAGATAATTCTATGTCTCTATCACAAGTTCCTGCGGATGCTGATTGAACCCGTTGTGCAGATACGAAAAGCAAAAACCAAAACTTATGGAAGAGGCTGGAAATCCACTGAGTGGTTTCTTCAGGGGTTGCCCTTTGCTGTGACTCTGCCCAGACTGGGACAGACGAGGGGGTGTTTTGGAAACACCTTTCCATGCTGTTCTAAGGATCCTGAGGTCCTGTTCCCCAAGGTCTCTGCACTGCCTCTGTTGCTTTCTGGCTCCCTGAGCAGCCATGGCATTTTGCTCTCCGCTCCCAGTAGCATCCTGGTGGCCCATGGCAAAAGGAAGAGTTGTGAAACTTCAAGAGTGTGTAGGGTGAAGTGAATCTGGGAGCCTGGAGCCTTGGCTTGACCCTGGAGGAGAAATAGTATCTCCTTGTAGTCAGTACTGCTAGAGCTTCCCAGCCCTGGGAGAAGAACTCTTCCAGAAGACAGCAGGAAATAGCTGAAATGATCATAATCTGTCCACAGCCAGTGGTGAGACTCAAGACATAACCCAGGAGCTCCAGCTCCTCCTTGGATGCCCTCTCTGCTCTTCCAAGCTTCTGGTGGTGTCTTTCAGACCCATAACTTGTCTGTTACGAGTTTAATAGCTGCTGTTTAAAGCTGCCTAATTGCAAAGCTGCGAGGAGCAGAGAGGTTACGTGGGTACTAAACGTGTGTCTCTTGGGGAGCCACGAGCTGCCCAAGAGATGCTCTCCTAACAGATGCTCTCCTAACCCTGGCCCCTGAGAGTTTCTTGGTTTTCTGACTCAGAATTGAATTCTTGCTGCTTGTCTGAGGAAATGGCTCAACAGCTGAGTGGATCTTCTCTGGGTTTTTCATATATACAACGCACTTCTCCCTGGCTCGGTTTCCTCCCCGAGCAAGATACGCTGAGAGCCCCCCTCCTTCCCTCGCTGAGCTCTCTAGATGGCTGTGTTCCCTCTCCTCACTGTTTGGGCAAGTTAAAAATATTTAATTACCATGAACTGCTTTCTGCAAGAGAAGATTGCTGTGCTATTAAAACCCGAACGGACATGACTGGGGAGCAAACAAATGTTTTCAAAGAAAGGGTCTGAACATGCAGCTCGTGGACCCCAACTAGGTCCCTGCTGCAGCAAAGCCCCGGGTGACCCATCGCTTGCTGGCACAATTACCAGAGTCTTGGCAGCTGGTGAGATCAGCAAATGGGGTTTATGTCAGAGCTTGTTACCTTAATTTGGTTAATTGTAGAGCAGAGTGCAGTGGAACAGCCAGTTCAAACCAGGTTTCAGATCACTGGGGTGCCGGCCGCGGGCAGGGCATTGCCTAGAGAGTGATGGCGGGGGCTGGAGAGGCTGGGGGTGGTGGGAGGGTGGGCAGAGCCACGGCGTGGCTTGGGATGGCCTTGCTTGAGGACCTCTCACTCCGTGGGAGCAGTCGAGGCCATGTTCAGCAGCAGGGTTGGAACCTGGATTTGATCTGAAGTTGGGAGGCTCCAGCTGCACATTGAGCCTTGGAAGATGCAGTGGTTGGAGCTGAGGTTTGTCCCTCCCTTTTTGAATAGCAGGTCCTACTGGGTGTTTCTGTTAGAGGAAGGAGGTAAGAATGACCATGCTGGACCATCTACCCAGTATCCCCAGTCTCCAGCTGGGGCCAATAGCAAGCATCCATGGATGGGTGTAAGAACAGGGGGGACACATGGTGCTTCCCGGCTGCTTTCATAGAATCCTAGAATCCCAGAGTGGTTTGGGTGGGAAGGGACCTTTCAAGGTCATCTGGTCCAAGCTCCCTGCAGGGAGCAGGGCCATCTGCAACCAGAGCAGGGTGCTCAGAGCCCCGGCCAACCTCCCCTGCAATGGGGCCAGGGATGGGGCAGCCACCACCTCTCTGGGCAGCCTGGGCCAGTGTTTCACACTTTCTCAGCCTCCAGCACACCTCTGGGTCTTCTGCACCAGAGGATGTACCTGTGTGTAATGGACTTCTCTTTCAAGGATCTGTCTAATGATGACTTGAACCTCACTCTAATTGTGTGTGGGGCTGCTAATGAGGTCAGGGCAAGGGGTACAGCCAGAGCTCACCCACTGTATCTGGAATACCTTTCTGGCATCACTGGTGGATCTTGGCTTTTTTGCCCCAAGACATATAACGTGATGCCAGTTATGCCTATAAAGGTATCACTGGTGGGCACAAACTATCTCTCTGGTGATCTGCTGGCCAGCTTTCTGGTGGTGTTGGGAGAGAACGGCTGCTCTGCCGGGATGTGATCTTCAGTGTGCTTGTTAAGTAGCCCAGGCTCCTCTCACGCAACCAGGAAGCGATAAAGCGTTGAAAGAAGCAAAAAGTTGTGGCTGAAGAGCCTTTTGTGGACACCTGAGAATACGAGCTCATCCCTTTGAGCAGGAAGGGATAGATCTCAGCTCCTCTGGTTATTTAATAATGTTCTGACATGTTGCTAAATCCATCTTAGGGCGGGAACGTAGCGACGCGACGTTTAGCAACTCACCGCGACTTTTTGGAGAGCTACAACTCTTGCTGGGTGAGGCAGGGAGAGGGCAGCGAGGTGTCAGCTCTCCTCACATGGTGAGGAGGAACATAAAGCCCCTTCCTTCCTACCTGGTCTCTCCTGGCTGCCTCCACGCTTGACTTGCCACTCCTTTGCCGGTAGCTGCATCGCGGCGCATCAAAGCGCTGGGATACGGTGCGTGCCGCAGCGAGTGCATGGAAGAGGCGTGTGTGTAATTAGTTGTGTCCCACCCACTCCTTCCTCTCTCCCTCCGTCTCCTGCCCTCGCCCACCCACAGTGCAAGGAGGTGCCAGGCTTTGCTTTAATTCCTTTGCTTTGGTGCCGCTCCCATAGCCATCCCACGGCTTTTCCTTCCTCTTGGTCCATGTGTCTTGGAGGGCAGCGGTCCTGACATGCAGCTGAAGTGGCTGCACAGCCCAGCAAGCCACCAAACTGGGCTTGGACCAGCCCAGAGGCTGCAGATGGCTGCAGTTCCCAATTGGGAACAAGAGGAAACGGCCTGAAGTTGAACCAGGGGAGGTTCAGGCTGGAGATTAGGAAGAATTTCTTTACTGGAAGGGTTGTCAGGCATTGGAACAGCCTGCCCAGGGAGGTGGTGGAGTCACCATCTTCAGAGGTGTTTTTAAGAGCCAGGGACATGTTGTGCTTAGGGCCATGGTTTAGTGGTTTTGATAGGGTGGGGAGTACGGTTGGACTTGATCGATTCTGTGATTCTATGGCTGGCACATCCTGAATCCTGGCATGTCCATGGCATCTTTCTTGAGCTTCACGCACCATGAAGGACATTGAGGGGCTGAAACGTGGCCAAAGAAGAGCAGCCAAGCTCATGAAGGGTGAAGAGCATCCTCCTGACATGGTGAAGGAGGTGATCCCTCAGCCCGGGTGGGAGCTGGGCTACTGGCAGAGCACAAGCAGACCTCTGAGAGGAGACATCCCAAGGGGTGTTTGAAACCCCTGGCAAGCTCTCCAGCTCTCCTGGTCCATCCGTGAGCTGTTCCAGTAGCTAATTACAGTCACTGTTAACAAAAAGTGTATCTTATTCCCATAACAAAAGACCTGGAAAGAACCAGACTGGTAATTATTCAGGAGGGGCAGAAAATAAACTCAGGAAAGCTGAGCCTGAGGGACCCAGCAGAATGTGATACCGTGCACACCCACCTCCTGCTCAGCCTTTCTACTCACAGCCAGGCCAGGGCATTAATGCTAAGTTAAGATTATGTGAGTGAACCTGTAAGCCAGGAATTAAGGTTAAACTGGCAGCGCTGTATCAGCCTCTTTGCCTTTCCTGGCTTTCACATTACACTCCGATGTACTGACTGGGACAAGCAGAGCCTTGGGAAACTGGTGTTTCCCAGACCCGATTGCCAGGTGTGTGTGGTGCCTCTGTGGTCCTGGTTCTTTTGCTCACACTCCCAGCATCCCCTTGTAAGTGGGACAGCAGCCGAGCAGGGAGCAAGGCAGAGGGGAGCTGGTTTTCTGGATAGTTTTGTGAGCAGAGAGCATTTTGGTTGCCGTGGTAGGGAATCTCTTTTTGTCCTGGTTAGCACTCAGCTGGAGCAGGAGGGAGAAAGGAGGTGAAGGGGAGCAATGCCCAGGATGGGAAGGATGGGGGTAGAGCTGGAGGGGCAGGTAAAGAGGGTGAAGGACAAGACGTAGCTGTCCCTTAGAGGGCAGCTCTGTGTCACTGGCACGGGTTTGGAGCAGTCCCTTGCGAAGCCCCACGAATGGGAGATGCACCAGCAGACCGATAGTGCTGCTGGAAAAATCCACCTCTCCCACCATGAGAAAGACAAGTGCGAGGCATTAGAAGTTCTGTGGATCCTTGTTCGTTACCCAGCCCTGCACAAGTGGCTTTTGGTGACACAGGGGAGTGAAAGTTTCTGGTGTGAGGTGGGAAGAGAGGCCATCCAGAGGAAAAACACCCGGTGCAGTTGCACCCCTCTCCTTTCCCCAGATGCACATCCTGGCTACCGTACGCTAAGAGATGAAGGGTTAAGCTCCAGGCCCTGCTGACTGCCATGTGATGCAGCTGCTCGGGCGATTAATAAAGATCTGTGCCCTAAGAGGAATCACATGGGCCTCGACAGGGCTCCCTGGATGCAGAGGTGCCCTGCTGAATCCTGCCTCTCTCCCTGCTTCCCTCCTCACCAAGGGGAGCACTGGGTCCGGGGAGGGCAGCGTGGCTTCTCCATCCCAGGTCTGCACCCAGGCTCCACATCAAAAGGCAGGGAACAAAACAACTGCAGAGTGTTTTACAGCAAAACAAATAAACCCTCGGCTGCTCCGGGGGAGTTCTTACCCAAGGTACAATCGAGCTGACTATTTCTGGCTCTCCTATTTCAAAAGCAGATACATAACAGGAACTTTTGATGCTCAAGCCCTAAAGAGGCTAACTTCTGGTATTCCAGCCCCAGAGAACCTGACTTCCCACAATCAAAGGGATTGCCACAACCCTCTGCTTTATCAGGTGGCTAGTGGGACGAGAGGAAATCCTGGGTTTCTGCTTTATTGGGTGGCTGCTGGAAGTGGAGGAAATCCTGGGTTTTTATCGTGTGAAAGCAGCTTTCAGTTGAGAGGACAATGTTTGCATAGCATCTTCCAGCAGGAAGGTCCCCAGAATGTTTTCTTTGCAGGGCGCTATCTGGGAGATCACCTTGGTGATAGCACGTTGCAGTGTGAGAAAATCTGAGTGCTTGGTGAGGACCAGTGTTGCTCAAGACAAATATATTTGGGGCTGATTATTTGATGCGTTACTCCAGAAGAATTAAGCACAGTAAAACTGGAGGAATCAGCCCAGCTGATACGTGCTTCATGCTCTCCAAACCCAAAAATGCATCGGCACGATGCAGACCTCCTCACTCTCTACAATTACCTGAAAGGACGTTGTAGAGAAGTGGGTGCTGGTCTCTTCTCACAGGTAGTGATAGAACAAGAGGGAATGGATTCAAGCTGCAGCAGGAGAGGTTTAGACTG
>JANHGN010006796.1:6666-16886 GCA_024605025.1 Megaceryle maxima | reverse complement strand
CTCAGCACCCTTGTGCTCCAGCCCCTTCCCCAGCTCTGTTGCCCTTCTCTGGCCACGCTCCAGCCCCTCAATGTCCTGCTGGGAGTGAGGGGCCCAGAACTGAACCCATCGAGGTGCAATTGTGCCTCAGCGCTCAAGATGTTAGTCAGTTGGAAATCGAAAGCATCTTGTCCTCACAAGTGAGCTGCTTCATCCACTGTTAGAAATCTTCTTTGTGCTTGTGCTTTGTGCAGATGGGTTGTGGAACTACTTTTTCTCCTTGATATTTTTGTAATCTAAGCTGTTTGGAAGCCAGGATCCTTCCAGAGCTAATGCTTTCTGCTGGATTCTCGTAACGCAGAGTTCTGTTGGATGAAGAGGCATTAAGGACACCAGTGGTACTACCCGATGCTTTGTCCTTTTAAGAAGGTCTTTAGCAAAAACTAAAGAGCGTGTGTGAGAGCAGGTGGCAGCTTCCATTTAAGTGTGTGTGACAATGACCGTGGCTATGTCTACGTGTGACTTTTTGCTGTTGCTTCACCAACCGCGCGTCTTTTCTTTGAGGCAGTGCAGGAGGAGTAGGTGAGACAATCATCACGCTGAAAACCTTTGCTGTTGGGTTGCTTCTTCCACGGCAGCGCAGCGTAGAGATGCCCAAGCCAGCTGAGGTGCCCCTTTACATGTGGCAACGTTGAGCTCTCCTGTAGCTGAGTTCACCCGCAGAGAGTCACAACTGGTTTGGGTCTCTCTACAGTGGAGAAGAACCCAAAGTTTATGGCCAGTGCCTGGTTGTTCAGGGACCTACGTGCAATGAATTGGAGCATCTCAGATCCAGTGCCTCCAGAGAGGCATTTGCATAAACAAGGTTGTGAATCGTAAAAACCAGAACTCAATTTTTGGAACCCTCTTCCAGCTGAAGGCTGAGATGGTTTAGCAGAGTAGCAATGGGAAATCACCACTTATGCTGGACCCGTTTCATGGTGAGAGAACCTCAGTCTGTCACCTTCCACTGCAGGTTTTTTTTGGCTGTGATGGTCTCCGAGCCAGTTTCCTGCAGGGCCTGGCTTCAGCACAGGAGCTGCTCTCAGTGCTGATTCCCACCAGCAGAATTCCTGGCGATGCAGAGGAAAGGGATTTTATCTGATGGCCACCTCAGTTAGCACTTGAGTCAAGCCACCGAGAGCTCAGAGATCTCCCAGAGGTGTGGAGCTTGCTTGGTTTGGACACATCTTTAAAAGAGTGTCATCAGTGATGAAGATCATCACTACGCAGTATCCTCTTGCTGAACCTTTCACGCTGGTTTGAAAGAGGAGATGTCACACCAAGAAATATTTTTTTCTATTAATTAACTATCTTAATTAATTCCTTAACTCGCTCGCTTGCTTTTTATGAATTTTCATGATTTTTCACTTGCTGCTGAAGAACTTTCCCTTGTACTAACCTGCTGGCTCTGGCCCTGATACCACGTGTGTCACGGTGACCTCGCCAGCATCTCCTTGGCAATAGAGGTATAGAAAGAAACTAAACCAGGTGCCACCACAGGATGACAAACATGTTGAATTTAGTCAACCACAGCTCACATCTCAACATTTACCTTTCAAAACCCTGATTTCCTTTATCCCCGACTCACTGACCCTCATAGTTCCTCTCCACCAGAGCTTGGTGACATGGCCGTAGGAGGTTGGGTTATTTTTTTCCTGGGGGTTAGGGAGATAACGAGTAAGGGGGTAAACCAATTTCATTTTATAAAGAAAACACCATAAAGTAATTTCTCAGTGGGTGAAACTGCTGCTCACAGCATCTGCTGTCCAGCCTGACAGCTCATAGCTGAGATCAGCAGCCAGGGGTGTCTGCTGCCCTCGGGGTCTTGCCGTCTTAGCTGGGATTTGGTGTGGAGAAGGAGAGAAGACATCCCCGTGACAGACCTTGCTGTTTGCCTTCTTCAGAGGTGGAACGAGATGTGTCACGGAGGGGCGAGGGGAGCAACAGAGGCTTCACAGAAAATTTCTCATCCTTCCCAGCCCTGGATGTGAGATTTTTTCTGTGGTTTCTCTGTTTGCTTGTGCTCTTTGGAGCCCATGATCAGTCACGCCTGTTGTGACCCACCGAGGGAGATAAACCCTTCCCTCAAAGGACACGCACAACCACAGCCACCATCAGTTTGCTTTCCTCAACAGTAGCTACAGTTAAAAGAGGTACCGCGTGGATCTCTTCCATATGACAGTATTCTGCAAGCCCAGCCAGAGCGGCCGTGTCAGTGCAGTCATGGAAGGATCATTCAGGTCAGAAAAGACCTTTAAGATCATCACAACCAACCATGGAGCCGTGGGCTGCGTGTTTCTGCAAGCAATGGCTGTGCTGCAGTAGTCCCTTGGTCCTTGTACTAAACCCCTCCTTTCAATTATTGCTCTTTTAGCTTCTTTTGAAGTATTTTAGACTCCCAAGCAGTCGGTTGTTCGGGGTGTTCATGGAACAGCATCCTGCAGGGGTTGCTGATCACATCTGGGGCACGTAGGAGCTGGTGGCTGGGCACTTCCTTACCCATTGGGTTCCTCTTTCTTAAATAAGAAACCTCCTTCCTGACTGAGAGGGCCAAAAATAGGGGCGGGGGGGAGAGGATTTAAGTCATCCTGGGTGAGTTTCTAATTTTTTTACTTTATTTTTTTTGTTAAGCTTCCTGCAGTATTTGCAGTGTTTTCCATCTCAGATACTGTGTTCTAGTAAACACGCTTTTGTTTTTAGCGGCACCCTCCGCAGATACCAAGTTCAAAGGGACTCTTGTCACCATTGAACAGACTTTAAAAGACCCTTCAACTGGATTGAAACTCCTAAGAAGCAGCTTTGTTGTTCTCCGAGCCCTCTCCCCGCAAGCGGCTCAGGCAGGGGGATAAATTTGGCTTCTCCATCAGCTCCTCTGCTCTGGGTCTGCCCGAGACCGGAGCCCTCGAGAGGTAGCAGTGAACCAGAGCTTTTCCCCACGGCCGTGACTTTCCAGCCCTGGAGAGATGTTGGCAGGGGCAGAGTCCCAGTCTGGCTGTGGGGAATTGCAGGGATGGTTTCTTCTTGGTGTGGGAAGGTATCTGTGCCTTCAGCTGAGGCTACAGCGTTCTCGGGCTTTAATAAGAAATAAAAATATAAGGAAAAAAAAAAAAAAAAGAAAATAAACAGCCAAATGTTGTCGTTAAGCAACACTCCAGCTGTTTGGGGCTGCTCCTGTGGGATACCAGCTTTCCCATCAACCGGTTGCGCAACTCCATTCCTAATGACATCAAAGGGGAAAGGCGACGTTGGCCATTGAGAAGGGGTTGGAATAAAGCTTCCTACTGGAGCTTGGGAAAGGGCAGCCCAGGGGCGAGACGGCTCCGCTTCCCCCTGGGGTTCGTGCTGAGTGCTGCCGGCTGGCGCCGCGACCCCGGCGAAGCCCCGCGGACTGAATCGTGGCCTTGTGCCGGCCCTGGGAACAGAAGCCCCGTGAGCATCTCCTGGCGTGGCTGGAGCCGGCGGTGCTTGGCTGCCCACCAGGGAGCCAAGGACCGCCGGGGACCTCGCCTTTGAGGGATGCTCAAGAGGCTCTCCATTTCTGGTGGCTTCCAGCCGGCCTTAGGCTGGTTTTGCCCGTAGTTAAGAAGCTTTTTCCCAGTTTACACAGTCCAAACTGGAAATAGCAGCTGGGGGAAGCGGGGGGGGGGGTGTGCCTTGCTGCTGGGATTCAAAGCCAAGTATCATTCAGCTGCATGTAGGAAACGTGGCTCAGGTTGGGTCACCCCAAAGGAACTGATGCCCAGAGGATTGTTTCTTTGCTTTTCGCCCCGCTCCTTGCGTGAGAAGGGCTTTTGTTTCCTCCAGCTGTTGAAGTGTTAACGGGGAAAAATAAATAAATAAACAAATAAATTTTAACTATTTAATTCATTTTTAAATGGCCTAAAAGAGACTTTATAGCTGCACCTAAATTATTCCCCTTGGGCGACCTTCATCCCAGCACGGGGGCTCTGCAGGTGCTCAGAGCTCTCCCACATCCCAGCCTGAGGGACGCGGTGCTGTGGGGTCCAGCTGCTTCTCCTGTGCTGGGATGAAGGTCACACTTTAGGGGGGGGAAAAAAGCCTTATTTGTTCAAAGGACAGGGTGAGATCTGTGTCCCACCAAAATCCTCGCCAAGGAAGAATTTAAAGTGGTGCTCAGAGCTTGCACTGGCCTGCAGAACAAAAGGAGGGGGAAATTCACTTCTAGTGAATAATCTGACTTTTCAGAGATAAATTTCTTCTAAAGTTCATATTTTGTTGGGTTTTGTTTTGTTTTGTTTTTTTAAAAAGAGGATTTTACCACGCAGAAGAAAACCTAGATCTGATTTTTGTTATATTTGGTTGCTTTAAAAATATTTTACTAATTTAAATGTTGCTGTAGATGACATTCTATTTATTTTAAGGGGTAAATATCTTTTAGTCTTAATACTTCTACAGTCAGCACTGTCTATTTACAATGTTTGTGTTCCTGTCAACACAGCTATTCCACCACTGACCGAGAGCTGGTCAGCCAGTAGTAACTGAATCAAATTGCCTTGTAAGACAAGATGTCTCTTGCAATGTATTTTTTTTTTCCTAGTACTTCTCGATTCTTTTATGTCTGTGGTTAACAAATCTGTTCAATGTTTGGGTTGTTCTATGTTTGGGGGTTTTTTTGGGTTATTGTTTTGTTTTTTTAACAAAGAAAGCTGAAGTACAACTCGCTTGTTGCTTGTCTTTGCCTCTCAAACTTCTCTTTTGCCAAAGGTCGCCTTGTTTATCCCACATCCACCAGCCCCTGAGCCCTGGGTTTCCAAGCATTCCTCTTGCAGACGGGTCTAGGAGCAGAGCTGAGCATGTTCCTTCATCCCCATCCTCCTGTTTAAAACCCCAGTTAGCGTTTGCATGTGTTAAAGGGAACAGGAAAGTGGGTGAGCTTGGGGCAAGAGGTGGGAGCAGAACATGTCCCCAGTTCCCTGGGGGTATCCATGTGGTGACACGATGGGGATGCTGCTGGTAGAAGCTGGCAACAAAAAAAAAAAAAGGTCTTAATGTTAGGAAGGTATCAAACTTTATATGGGACAAGTGATCCTCTGCTGCAGTCCTTCCTCATGTCCTTCCAGGCTAGAGAGATGCTCTGTCTGCAGGGGCCCTGGCTCAAGGGAGAGGGTGCTCAGGAGTTTTCCTTCCTAAAGGATGGTGCTCAGGTGATGCTGTTGACACACAGACAAGAGGAAGAAACGGGTTTGAAACGATAACGGGGCTTAGAAAGGCTGCCAAGAAAATGCAGTAGGAAGGGGAGACTTCAGTGATGGATGAATTCAGTGATGGGTGAATACACAAATTTCATATTGACTTTTAAGCAGCCGGCAGATGTCTCAAGCAATGAGAACTTGCAAGAAAAAGGCAACTCTTGATTTGCTCTCCAGCATCGTGGC
Source organism: Megaceryle maxima (assembly GCA_024605025.1). Classification (NCBI taxonomy): domain Eukaryota; kingdom Metazoa; phylum Chordata; class Aves; order Coraciiformes; family Cerylidae; genus Megaceryle; species Megaceryle maxima. The sequence continues at coordinate 11,469 of JANHGN010006796.1, read as the reverse complement.
TGTTTCAGGAAGTGACACTGGAAGAGAGAATCTGCAGCGTCCAACAGCCTCACAAAACCAACCCCCGTGGCCACGGTAATGTTTAATTTAAAATCCTTTGAAATATTTAGGAATAAGTCCGAGGTGCAGAGATGAGAGCGCAGTTACACGAGTAATGTGTGTGCCGAGGGGCACGGAGACTCCAGTAGAGCATTAGAGACTCTTAGGGGAGGAATTACAGTAATCTAAGAAAAAACATCTCTAAAAGCCAGCAGGGCTAAAGAGCCTTTAGAGAGATTGAAGAGAGATCATTCAAAAAGTGACAGCTGTGGCCAAAGAAGGAAAAGAGGAGCAAATAAACTCTGGCTTATATATAAAACCTCGATCACGCAAGTCAATGGTACGTTGGTGAGCGGGACACTGCTAGGGCGAGGAGGAGGAGGAGGGCTGGGAGAGCCCTGTGCTCTTTAGCAGACAGATAAGGCTGTAGCACAGCGACAAGAAACAAGTTGTTCGCAGCCGTGTTCGCTACAGGCTCGCTTGGAGAAGTTCCCACACTGGAGCCTTTCTTCCCAGGGAGAGAGCCCAAGGAACTGCTGCCAGCGAGAGCGTCGTGTGTTGGAGCAAAGCAACCAGCTCTGGGACTCAGAGGGTCTTCAGGAGCTGCAAAAGATCCCACATAAGGTGATGTGCTACCAGCAGGCACGTGCAACCCACCACCCAATGCAGAGGCGCTGCCTGTGGTGTGGGAGGTGGCAAACAGGACACCGGTACAAATAAAGGGGCCAGGAGGGGCCCAAACTGGTTGCAAGAAGCTGTTGTAGAGGGTACAGTGAGCAGAGAGGAGGGGAAGAGCATCCTGAGGAGAAACGCGGCTTTCGTACAGGGAGGTCAGTCCTCAGCAGCCCACCGAGCTTCCAGCGCCGTCTGTCCTGGGGTTTTCAGTGGGCTCAGGTCTCACTGAGCTCCCGCCGGGGTTTAGAAGAAGGAATTCATTTCAGCAGCAATTGTTAGGGAGAGGGAAAACACTGGCAGAAGTATTTCACAGTGGAGGGAGGTGCTCTGCAGAGCTCGGGTGCAGATCTTCTCTGGGATCAGGCCAGTCCAGCCCATGCTGAGCCGGTCTGGTCACCCCCCAGGGCTGGAGGCTGCAGGGACGGGGAGCAGGAGAGGACTCGGACTCGCTGGCGCGCGAGCACCGGGAGAGAGCTCAGGCGGATGGCCTGAAACAAAGGCAGGAAGTGTTTTTTTCACACACAGTGGCGTTAATCACGCGCTCGGTGTCCGGGGATGTTCCTGAGATGACTTTTCTCTGTGGGTTGAAGTTCAAAAAGAGCTCAGATAAAAGGGTTTGTTAGGAACTGCAGGAGCCCTGGTGCAGCCTCTGCCTCAAGGAGCCCAAGGCTGAGTCCGAGGCTGGATGGACAAACCTGAGGAGGAATCAGACCTCATGTTCCACACGAGTTTTCTCTGAAGGATCACTACTGATGGCTGCTGAAGATGTGGGCCTTTGGCCATGTCTTGACTCTTGGCTCACCACCCCAGTTGTCCTCTCCTGTGGTGCCTCTGCGGCAGCCGTGCCTTCGTGGCCAGAGGGGGAATGCTGATTCATCTATAGTGGCAGAAGCAGCCTCGTGGTGGTCGAGGAAGCTTCATGCCGGGCTTTGCCTGGGAAGGACTTGCTGCATGGGAGCCATATGTGGACCCAGCGCGGTCCCTGGGCAGCACGGAGCTGTCTAGACACATCTCCCCAGCTTCGGTCTCGTGGCTGCTGGTCTCTTGTCCTGACAGCTGGAGGTTGCAGTGGTGATGGGAAGGGGCAGGCGTGGGAAGTGGGAACACGGCCCTTCTGGAGGACACACAGCCAACGAGACTGACGTTTTCCCACCCTCAAACCAAACCCATGACATTTTCCTCCCCAAAGCCAGGAGTCCCTGTGTGTTTGAATGGCACGGGGCGGGGGGTCTGCCACCAAAGACGGGCGAGCCCTTGAAGCAGCAGGTAGAAATGCTTCCACAAACTGGAGGCAAGCCCAGCAAAAAGCAATAAACCCGTTGTTTATTCGAAGATTTGTGTGGAAGATGAAAGGTGCTTACGTATGTTTGGGTTGGGAAGAAGCCACGAAGGGTGGGGAGTGACATGGGCTGGAAACTGCTTCAAATATAAAGGGAAACGAGGAGCTGAGGAGGAATTGTGAATAGAACTAATAAAGGGACCCTCTGAGCCAGATAAATTAATACACCACAGATAAATTAATGCACCAAAAAGGAGATACGAGAGTCGAGGACATTTAATAAAAGGAGAATTGGTGCTGACAAACTTCCAGCAAAATACACCCGACAACAAAGTCATTCTCTTAATATGGAAGTGATGGAAGTTCTGCTTGGAAGTCTTTTTTATTCTTTAAAGGAGTTGCTAATATGTCACTTGTACAAAAGGCATCAGATCAAAGTGTCTCTTCAAAACCTGCCAGTCCTGGAGACCTGTTGAAGGTGTCCAGAGCTCAGCAACTGGGTTTATAGAAGGGTGGGTGTCGTAGATCTTTAGCCACCTCCTGATTTCCAGGCCTTGAAATATAACACAGGGGGTTTTTTTATGGATACCCATATTTTTTTTATTTATTTCTCCTGCATATTTACTGTGAGTGAATGTTTTCTGCTGAGTTCAGACTCCATCCCCCTTGCTGGGGACAGATGGCAGAGGAGATGGTGGTGCAGTTGCAGGGCACCTAGAGATCTGGGTTCTCCTGCAGCCAGCCAGCATTGTGCCTGACTGGGCCTCAGTTTCCCCCAGCTGTGAAGGATCTTGCTCACCTACCAAGAAGAAGGACTGAATAAAGTGGGGCAACAAGTGCTGGAAGTTCCCCTGGTCTTCATCCAAGCTGCACAATGAGAGTGATAAATCCACATTTGAGTCCCTACATCAAATTAGAGACCAGGGAAGTAAGAACTGACAATTCCTCTTGCCTGAGCCTCTCTTTCCTAATTTAAGCAACTTGTCCTTCAGATGCTGCCCTTCTGGGGCCACCTTACATGAACCTCACGTTCACATGAGAGCTCTACCAGCACCCCGTCCCCAAAAGTCAGCTTGCAATCAAGGTTTGCTGGAGCAGAAAATGAACCTGTTGCCTTAGTCTTGTTAAAAACATACCTTGGGGAGCTCATCCCCAGATCCAGGTTTGGCTTTCAGCACCAACCAATCGCCCACCACGTGCACCAGGAGCCAGCACTGGCCAGCAAGGAGCTGAGCAGCAGCCCAGTTTGGATGGAGCTGGGAAGGCACTGAGCAAGGGAAGGATGCTGGGGTGAGGGACAGTGCCCGAGACAAGGGAAACAGGCAGGGTGACAGATTTGGTAAGAAAAAAGAATTCCTTTTATTTGTATGAAGAGCTCTTTTCAACAGCTCCTTTTGGAACTGATTCCCCACCTCCCCTTTGCAGCCAGGGCGACAAGCACTGAAATGAGCCAGCCCGAGGGTCTCTCCTGCTCTCCCAGCTCCTCCACATGGCTTGTCATCACTTGTCACTGTGTCTTTCATCGCTGGCGGTGGCAGGGGTGTGCACAGCTTACAAAGCAGCCTCGGTGGGTAGGGATGAGTTTGACCACAGCTGCCTGCAAGCAGACCAGCAGAAGGTCTTTCTATGTGCTCTGCAACCAACGTTAATGGTTGGACTCAAGGACCTTAAAGGTCTTTTCCAACCTAAATGATTCTATGATGTTCTATCCACACATTCTGCCAGGCTCTTTGCACCATTCAAAGCAAGCTTGGAGCAGGGGATCATCAAAGACCTCTCCAGACTTCTGAAAGTGAGGTATGGTCTGTGATGGTGTGAAGTTATGAGACTCGTGGCCTCCAGAGCCGTCAGCACTATTCTCAAAAAATGAGTAAGAACAATAAAAAGCACAGAGCTCTGTGCATGCTCTGAGGGCCATAAGCAAATTCCAAGGACGTGGCAATAAGCCTGCCTGTACAAACCCTAAAAGCACAACTACACGGTGGGAACATGAGCGTGCTCTCCACTTCAGACCAGTTTTCTAGCTGGTTTGGTCAACATCTCCAGGAGCCTGACTCTGGATTTCGGTGAGGTCATTTCTGCTCTAACTTGCCCAAGAAAAGCCCGGGCTCCCCCCCATCCGTGTGCAGCTCCTCTCCTTGTGTAACCGCTGCAGGGGTGGGAGAGCTCATCCCGCTCAGCCTTTGGCTTTGCAGAGCTCATAAATCAGGTCCAGGCATCTCAGGTATTCGGGAGGTTTTGCGGTGTAACGAGCTACATAGAGGTGCTGGTGCACGTTAGATCTGAGAGCAGCGTGGCTGCAGAGACACCAGACCAATTAAAAGGGAAAAAACCCAACGTGTCTGGAGGGGATGTATTACCTCTGCTAGGAGAGGAGAGGATGGTGAAGCTCCTGCTCAGTCAATAGGGACTAAAGCCCTGCAAGTCTCCATGTGATAAAGAAGATGCAAAACAAATTTGGGCCTGCAAGGACTTGAAATAAAGTTGCTGCTGGTCCTGGCTCTCACAAAACAGAAGTCAGCAGAGCAATTGCACAGAGGTAATAAAACCAACAATACCTGTCATCTCTCTACATCGAGTCTTGAGGAAATCGAGCTGAATGTTTTGGGGTTGTATCAACAGCAGCTGGGGAAGTGGTTGTGTGGTCACAGGGAGACCTGGCCAGGCAAAGATACAGAATCATAGAAGAATCATAAAATCCCAGACTGGTTTGGGTGGGAAGAGACTTTTAAAGGTCACCTGGTCCAACCCCCCTGCAGGGAGCAGGGCCATCTGCAACCAGAGCAGGGTGCTCAGAGCCCCGGCCAACC
>JANHGN010006795.1:0-18251 GCA_024605025.1 Megaceryle maxima | reverse complement strand
TAATATTTTTTTTTAATTTAAAACTTAGTAAAATGTGAAAGTGCACAACATCTATCTTAATTATACAATACAATCTACTTATATGCCGATTGAACTTTAGATAGCCAAAATATATCTTAGGTATTTTGCAATTGCATCTAACATGAATCAACAGAATGTGAAAGGTCACTTAAAGAATTAAAACATTTCTCGAAGCTTATGGGTGCTGTTATGGGAATATCTGTCTAAAAAGGTGGAGATAAAAAATGGCAGATCTGCAGAATCAAGTTTCTGTGGCTATTTATTTTTTCTGTTGTCGCATTTTTGTTCCAAGAGAAAAATAAAAATAAGAAGGAAGTGCAGAAAGCATGGCTTCTACAGTAGAACCTCATCACTTTTTTAACAGACTGGTATGCTACTCTACAGATCTTTGACCCTTTTTTTGTCTTCATACATTTGTGCCCAGACTGTTTCCAGGTAGAATGAATGTTGGTAATAAATAATTTGGGAGAAATTCCTCACAACTCATAAAACAATATTTGTCCTATTATGTGAAACAGAAGGTCAAAGTTTGAAGTAAGATTTAAAAGGAGAGGTCAACAATGACTTCCTACTTTCCTCTTTTAACATCACCAAAGCTGATTTGTTTGCCTACCATATGACAATACAGCACTACTAGTTAATAGCTACTTTTCTAAACGAATTCTCCCTATGATGGTCTCAGGGCTTTAGCTAGTTTAACCTAATCTCATAACTGTCAGGTAAGTACTATTAACCCTCTTTCACATATAGCAAAACTTACTAGTCTCTGAGATACTAGCAACAAGGTTATGCAGGAAGTGTACAGCAGAAGAAGAAATAAAAGGCTTCATTTCTTTATTCCCATGAGCCTTAGTTACTGTATATTTCTTCTATACAGCACCACCAATTAGTCATGTGCTGTCTTGCAAATGCTGCAGTCATCATCTGTTTCTCCACACATATGGCAGCCACACACCTGCCTGAAGCCTTTGTGGTAGAGTGACCACAGGTCTCTAGGTGAGGTGGATAAATTCTCTGCTGTTACAATGGTGCTAGATTAGCCTCCATTAAAAAAAAAAAAAAAAAGTGGATATAAGTGTTTAATGCCTTTCCATCACAGTTACTCATATTTGCACATGTTAGTGTGCATGTATTTATAGGTGTACAGAGGCAGGAAGGGCACACAAACTGGTCTGAGTTTAATGAGATTAGACTAGAAGATAACTCAGTCCCCTCTGCTCCCTTCCTTTCACCAGAGGGAAGAGAAACCAAGCCACTGCCAAGGCTTAAACTAACTAACCTGATTAATGAGCTCTGTTCTGCCAGCCTTCCTGTAATCTCTTCTGAAGTTTTAGGTTTGGTTTAATGCAGTTTAGTTTGGGGTGAGAAGTTGTGCTGTTTTTTATTTTATTCAGATCATTAAGCCAGAATCTAATTGGCACTCATAATTGAGGGGGAAGACTTTTTCCCCTTTGAACTGACTCGGATAACAACTGGTGAAAATTAACTAGATGCACAGAAAAGGAGCTGACAGCACTGTATTCTGCTTTATTCAGCTGTGTATGAGATTTGCATTTGGAAACCTGATACAGCCAAATGCAGCATCCAGAATTCATCTTTTGTAGTGACTTATTGAGGAAATGCTTGTGATCAGTAAGTATAAGCAGATAAAGAGATCTGAGTATTTCTGTGAATCTTGATGTCAGCTCTTTCTCTTTACTGAGGGATTGTTTTAACTAGGAGGTCTGGGGCTTAAAATTTGATATGCTTTCTTACTTTGCTACACACTAAGTTGTGCTCTACTCTAATCCCTGTCTGTAGGTGGCACTGATCCTTCACTATAACAGTGGCAGGGAAATTATGAATGCAGTGAATTTCAAAATAAAAAAATCAAATTTTTTTTTGAAACAGAAACACAATATGTATGTGTAGTTGTGAAGCTGGTAGTTACATGAAGCATATATGAGCCTACAGAGCTCACAACACAGTAAGAGTGAAGGAGGCTTCTTCCTGTCTTTAATTTAGCCTATAGAGAGTATCACTATGTAATGTTATTGTGTATGTCTTGGCATGCTTTCCTTTCATTTTTCTTTTCTCAAGAGCATTAGAACTTGAAGCAAACAAGAACTGAAAATCCTGACCAGCACCTCATGCATGCTTGATTTACTTGGAGTCAAAAAGTGATTTTGCTTGTTTTCTGGTTGAATAATTCCTGGACTGATGTAATTCTGCTAGGAATGGTGCAGAATCTCAGGTAGCATACAATGAGTTATCTGAATTATCTGGTCTAATCCTACTTTTACATTCCTATATATTCTTATATATTTGGATTAAAGAGCCAAACTTCTGATTAGTAATATCCATACTGACCAAAACAGATAGGGGTAGAATTAGAAAAGAATTTAGATATTGTAACATTGGAAATGTTGCAGACTTGGGTTGGGCACCCTTATTTGCAGTAAGATATTCTCATCTCCTTGCCTGGAGAAAATTAGTTGCTGAGGAATAAAAAAACCTGAAATTTGAAAGCTGAATAATGAAAAAAAAAATCACTGAAGAGAATAACAAGGCCTATGGCCTTTTACTCAAAAGATAGTTAAGAACTTAGTTCCGTTAGAGAAACTGAGCTGTGAAGTCTGCTTTCATGTAGTATTGTCTTTAGGTCACATCTTCATGCTATCTCACCCTAAGGCAGCGAGAATTCGAGTTTACTCCGGTTCCTTGTGACATGTAAGCCTAGAGAAATGTCCTAACTCGTTGGCAGGGTACTCTCGAGCCCATTATTTTCCAAGTTGTTCCAACTGTATAAGTTAATAAATAGTTACTAGGGCAGGGACTTGAACTGAACTCTCCCATGGGAGTATACTAACCACTTCCATAAGCCACCTTTCCCTTCTGCCTGTGACCCATAAATATGTATTTATTTGTACACTGCAGGACATCTTTAAATGTTTCACCTAAAGGAATGATCAATGGCCTGGTTGTTAGGTCCTTCATCTTAGGTGGTGGCATGCTGGGTTGAAGTTTAACATGCAGAATTTGTCAGGGGAGCAATTCAAAACTACCTTCATCATTGGACTATTGAATGCCTCATCAACATCCTATCAAAAAGAGATGCTTATCTGTGAGGGTGAAACTGGCAAATGACATGTAAAGGAGAACACCTAACCTAAGTATAAGGATTTTTGCCTCAAACACCTTGGCAACGCTAGGTTTTAGGTGACAATATTAAATATTCTCAGCTGGAAAATCAGAGCCTTATAGATTTTGTTACTAGGACCTTAAGGATTTTATATGTGCATTGCTTAGATCTGGAGAGCTGCGCTGAACAGTTCCTGAAGATTTCAGGTGCCTCATTTCTAGTTCTGGGTGCTTGCATGATGAAGTGTGTTGGTCTGAATCACTTCCAGGCTACCTGTTTCCAATCAAGAGGCAAAATTTGCCCCCAAGGCAGGGCAGCAGGGTTCATCCCAGTGAATCTAAAAGGGTACCTCAAGCCTGCCTCGTGTGCTTAAAGAAGATTTCCCTCCATTTAACTGTAGTAAAATTTATTCCAGCACGCACACATTTCTTTAAATGAGGATCTGGAACTGAGGAAGCTAACATATGGGTTGAATACATTTTTATAGACTGTTTCTTGTGCCAAGACTATTACCTTTCCTTTGCAGGGAAAAGCAACTGCAAACTTTAGCAAAGTGGTAGGGGAAAACTGGGACTTGGATTGTGTTATTTCTATCCCCAGTTTCTTGTTCCAGAAATGTCTGGGGGAGATTTTCATCCTCTGGGACCTTTATGATGCATTCAGACCAACTTTACAGAAGAAAATACCTAGTTCTACTTAGGTGAAAAGGAATTAGTAGGTGCTGTGCCAAGAAAAGTTGCATTTGGGAGCAGAGACAAAGGGTTCCCTCCTGCAAGTAGAAAGGGGGAATCTGAAGCCCACAGGGGGGTTCTCAGTTAACAGAGGAAGTTTTTTCCCCATGTTTCCAGATACTTGATTCAATTCCTTCCTGTACCTTTCTTCATATTTGGTTTGCTTCATCTCTGCTGTTTTTTCCCCCATCCTTTCCTAACACTAAATTATCTCATTACCTTGTTTAGCTTTTAAGCAGAAACTACCATTAACACTACACATCTTGTGCACAAGGTGCTCTTCAAGTATGGATGAAAGGATGATTGCTCTGTAAGATTCACTAGGGAGAAGAAACAGGTAGATACAGTGAGATGGACCCCAAAGTGCCAATAGAGGTTAGCATGATAATGATGATCTTGTTGCCAGAGCTGTGTAGGTCCCACAGATAAAACAGAATTCAAAAGGAATATTTGAAGGATAGTGAGACAGGTTTTCTTCTATCTTGCTTAGAAAGTTTTCTGAGCAGAAAAGGCTGAAAGCAATGTTTGAGACACATCCAAACAGGTAATGTGAAGCTGGCAGAGAGGATATGGGAACTGACAGCTTGATAAGACATATGAGGCAGCTCACTATTTCTTGTCAAATGTGAAAGTGAAAAATAATTTTAATATCCATATTCCAAATACATAGTTGCAGGACAATGTGACTTTTAATGGAATACTATGTGTGGCATATTGCTGAGATTTTCAGAGTGTGAATGAGTCCAGGAAGTAGTGGTGAAGACATTGATTTATTTATTTTTAATTTGCAGTTTGCATTGGAGCATGTCTCACCTTGTGTGTCTGCCAGTGTGTTAAGGGACACAGTCACTGGAATAAGGAAAGAGGACTAGCCCGTATCTAAGAAATCATGATCTCAGCTTGTGTTTGAATATAAATGCATGTGCAGAGACAACATGGCTGGATTAATAAAGGAGGCATTTAAAAAAACATTTTAGTGAAGGAATCTGTCCTACTGTCTTGGAACGGCAAATGCAGGGTTTGACAGAAAAGAAGATAGTGTGTCTGCAAAAGCCAGATATAGAGAACTCTTAAAGAGCAGATCAAGAGTAATAAACTTTTCATCAGCATAAGCATCCTCTCACTGCCTCACTTCTCTGCTTCCAGGAGCTGATAATACTACAGAGGTCATTCTCACATCGTCTACTGCAATCTCTTGCTGAAAGGTTCTCTGCAGCCCTTTATGGTTTGCATCCAATATGAAAAAGACTCTCAAAGGATTATTTTTTTTCCCCCAAAGGATTGCTTTTTACCAGTTGGTTATGGCTGTTTATTAACAGACATATAATTTGTGACTTATTTATTCTTCCCTGCAGCAATGGCAGCAAAGTCCTTTCACAGTGGAGAACTGAGCAGCTGAATTGTGCCTTATGTTTGCACATCAGGCAAAGTCATATGGAGAAACACTGAAGCATATTTTTATTCACAGTCAAGAATGACTGTGGAAGCATAACTTTTCGGAGACAGCCCTTTTAGAAATGACACAAATATATAATGAATGAAGACTGCTTGTCTACATAAACCTCGTATTTCTATGGATAAACCCTGAATGTAAATAGCCATGCCTTATTCCTGCCTTCATTTTGGTTTTATTCTGAAAACATTTTTTGTTACTATCACTATTAAGTTTAGTTAGTATTTAAAATATTAAATTTAAGGAAAACAGTAAAAACTTGGTCTAATTTTTCAAATTGGCATTAATTTCTTCTTGTGTGAATTTTTCTGCAGTTTGTGTTACTACCCTACCAAGATAGATATCAAATTAAGTATCTGAAAGTTTCAGAAGTTTTAACAGATAGCTATATACATTATGTACTTGTTCAACTACATGGCTTTAAATATTCCCACAATGCACTGGCTTGCTGAACAGAATATTGGTAAAACATAACTATAACCTGGGCCTTCATTTTTAGGTGTGCTGCAAGTCTACAGAGCATCATGGCACCTGACTGATATTTAGCTACCTAACTGCTCTTGATTTCACCATATCCCTCCCCTCTTCAGCAAATATTTATGTCAGTGAATTAAAGTTATTTATCTGTCTGCAAGCTTCTTAGGCAGATATTTTATTGAAAAGAGATGGTCTACTTTTCTGGTGACATGAGCTTCTGCAGTTTTGCAGCTTACCAACCCATAAACCTGAAGTTTCCTTTGCTTATAGGTTGCAGGAGACTAGTAGTTAGCCATTCTGTTAAGCATACCATACAGAATCACCTTATTATGACCTTGATAGTAAATGTCCAGTTAAGTTTAGTTGCATACTATGGTATGCATAATACATAGATTGGCCTTGGGAAATAGGAAACACCAAAGACACTGCTTATCAAACCCTTCTCCCACTCAATTTCAAGTGTTCTGTTTGCTGAGGAGAATGGCCAGCAAATACAGCAGAACTGATTAGTACCCATATGGTACTATTTTGAGTAAATTGATTGAATAATTATCCTTAAGGGCAACTATCCTCTAGCATGTGCCTTGATTACTTAGGATTTTTCAAGTCAGAGGACAGATGGAAGAAGAACCTGGTGAGGTAAAATATGATTTCCCATTTTTCCATTAAAACTCTAGAAAACTTGTCCTAAAGCTTGCTGTGATATCTCATAGCAATAGGAGAGACTTCTCTAAAAGGATGACGTTTAGCTCTATGAACGAGTCTGGTATAAGATTTAAGCAACACCTGAGCGATAGTTAGGCAGTGACAATCCATAAAGCTCTGTTGAGGAAGCCATGCTGATGTTAGCAAAGTATTTTTTTGCGAGATAAGTGAATCTTTGTATAGCATGTGTTATAAATCTTAAAAAAAAAAAAAAATTAGGTTACTGTCATTATTATTGCAAGTCTTTGACTAGAAGTTGCTAGTTTTGGAATTCGTGAGTTTATTCTGAAACAAGCTATTTTAAAAATTCTGACTTGATATGAAGTGGCCAGGCTGAGCACCTGGTTCAGTAAGTGGTTGCCTGAACACATATAGGCACATATTCCTTTCTGATGTCTTTTTTAATTCTCTATAATTCAATTGTCTGTACAGTCACTTTTCTTCTTTAGTGCAGCTATGAGTATGTTTGCAATGACTGAATTGAAGGGGGGAATGGACTTTGGAGTATATTTGTGATGCTTTGGAACCACGTTATCTCTTTGGAAGTGTTGTTTCCTCCTCAGACCACACTGTGAGATAGACACATTGTGGCTTTAGTTCCTCTGCAGGTGTCCTCTTTGCTAACTGATGATCCTTAGAATTTAGCTTTTTTTGTTTGTTTGCTTCTGCCACGTGGTTTCTCCTTGGTAGTGGACTGAAGTGTGCTTCTCCATTACAGGATAATGCAAACCATTTTCAGGAAATTCTGTATTTCTGACTGAAATTTTTTCTTCAGTTTTAAAAAAAAGAATTAAGTCATGGCTCTGGTATGATATATATGTGTAGATTTATCAGTTGAAAGAGTGGTGTTATTTGCAATGAAAGTAATCCAATAAAAATAATTAATCTTTTATTTTCATGTAAAGAACTTTGTATATCTGTATGAACAAATAGATACTTGTCTATTCAAAATGGAAATTCATATGTAGCAGTCTCTTACTAAAAACATAATTACATATTTCTTCTTTTTCTTCTTCTTTTTTTTTTTTTTCCTGCTAGTTGCTTACATTGTGAGCTCCTATTTTTCAAAAATTTGGTTCCTGAGTGTTTCTTTGATTATGCTGAATTTCAATGCTCAATTAGAATGATTTCCTTTGAGAGCAATGCAAATGTGTCATCAGCTATTTCTTCTAATGGTGGACTCTCTCATCTGGAACACAAAACTTGAAATTCATTTATAGTTTGATATTTAATTGCATATTGGCTAGTCAGTGTTTATCAACCTTTGCTTTACTATGGTCATTAGAGTTGTTTGACTTATTCATCATTAATTTTGTCAACAGTTTCTATTGGTATTCTTCACTTACAAATAATTCCTGATTTTTATCTTGATTTCTGTATTTGAGGTAACAGGCTGGATCTAGGGATGTAATTGCTAGTTCTAGCAGCACATCTTTTGAAAGATTGGCTGATGAAACCAAGAGCTCTAGCACAAACAACTTGACTCACTTTTGTGGAAGTTAGGTACTGAAAAGAGAGAAACGTAAATCTTGCAACTCCAATCCATAGTAATTGAATTTTAGAAGCTTAAATGAGGCATATAAAATAGGAATCTCTTAGCTTGGTAGGCTCCCTCTGTAGATAGTGAAGAAATATGTGTTCTGCAGGGAGTAAATCACTCAAAAATTAATCTACCCATACAGTGGAGCTTGTCTTTCTGTGCTTACTAGAAGAGGAATACTGAGTGTCTTTGCTCTTGACTTGGACACTTGTACACACCATAAAGCTATGAAGCTGAACTTGAATCTAAGTATAAAACAGTGTATAAGGTCAGGTGGAAATTCTGAAGGGTGTGTTTAAGTCTTGTCCTCTTTGATGCACAGTTTATAATTCACAGAAGTACCCCTGTCACTTCAGGCTTACAGCCATAAAATTATCTTGGATTTAGTTATCAGTCATCTCTTTCTCACAAAATGCTATTGAAACTGGAAGATTGCCTTTTGTTTGGCAGATTACTTACTGCTAAGGATGTATTCTGAGTTGAAAGAATCAGATTGTTCTCTGCATCAGGTGATTTGAACCCATTTTTAATACCAAGACAGGTGGTGTGAGCAGAAGCAGCAGATGCTTTGTTAAGGGAGTAGTTGGAGCCCAGTTGTTCAGCTCTGGGGAAAGTTCCTAGCTACTAGCTGAGACAAATGTCAGCACAAAATTTTCATCTTCCCCTTTCCATATGTTGGAAAACTCATCATCCATATGATGAGTTTTCCAAGATATCTGATTTGGTAGATATTGTTTTAGAAAATATACCAAACAGAATTAATTCATCATCTACTTAGCTAGGTAAGGAGAAGCCTTTATATTCTTTATATAGTTCTATAAAGTGGTACATTAAAAGTGATCTCTGAACATCATCCAGTCCAACTACCTGCTTGAGGCAGGAATGATATCAACACTAGGTCAGGTCAGCTCTGTCTTCTTCGTTTATCCACTCTTGGAGTTTTGCAACCTTCCTGAGTAATCTTCTTCGATGCCTTGCTACTGTCCTAGTGATGGTTTTTTGGCCAACATCAGTTCTTAAATAATAGACTGATACAGCCAATGTAAAAATTTTAAAGAGAACCCAAATCAGTGTAGATAAGAAATTCATCCCATGTAAGCATCTGTTGATACACTTAATTGTAAATTTTTTTCCAGCTATACACCTTAACAACATGTAACAACAGCAAGAATCTATGGTATATACAATTAGAAAGACAAAAGAGAAAATGCACTTTTTCATTATCTGTCTCTAGTGGGAGAAACAGCAGATCTTAGTTGTTTGGGCTTTGTTGTTGTGTGGGTTTTTTGGTTGATTGGGTTTTGTGGTGTTTGTGTGTGTGTGTGTGTGTGTTTTGTTTGTTGTTTTTGTGTGTGTGTGTTTTTGTGGGTTTTTTTTTGTTTGTTTGTTTTTTGGGTTTTAAAGAAATGAATGGCACATTTTTCAGTGATTTGTATTAGATTTAAAAGAAGCCACTTACATGAAGGGGATCCTGAAGCCCTTCTGTGTTCTAGCAGAGGTTAGGTTTTGAGACTGAAAGCTCTTCTGATAACTTTTGTAAGTTGGAAGGAGGTCTGAGCATTAACTTATTTTCTAACAAAATGTACAAACAGTATCTATGAGCTAGTGTGAAGAGGACTGACCAGTTAGGAAGAACCTCAGAAAAACAGCAAGCATGAGAAAGGAAGAGCTTTTGTTATAGTCCCCTCCTTAACATTGTAACCACATGATTTTGCATTGGACATCAGACTCCTTGGTTGGAGAACTAATAGGATTTCTTTGCAAAAGTTTTGAGTAGAAGGCAGACTTGAATGGCATGTGTCCAGCTATGGGTGTCCCTGTCCCATTTCCTGTGAGACATAAGGAACAGTAAGTGGTATCTGAAATATTATAGAGACCACTGAATTCCTTGTAGTCTGGACTCTGGAATACATAGGGAAGTCTATGTGGTTGGCCTGGTGTCTGTCAAGTCTTAATCCAGAGGCCTTTATGTAAGCTTTGATTGCTCATGGAAAGTTAATGTGACAGGCGCAGGGATTTTGAATTTGTTTTTTTCAGGTCTATTTGCAATTCAGAATGAGAATAGGTATCCCTTCTTTCCAGCTTCGTTTATTTCCATGGCATCCCTGAGTATTTGACACTTACATGTAATATAATGCTAATGAAATAACAATAAATCTTACATAGGTTTAGGAACTGAGAAAAGGTACATTAAAATGTGAAGGTTTAGGGAAGTGTTCCTGACCAGATTACAGATTTACTTCTTGTCTGTATGTCTTTGAGTAACAAATGCTGCGGCGTTCCTCCCTCCCAGTATTTTTAGCCTTCTAAAAGAAGGTGTCCATTGTAGACAAGAAATCCAGAATCCCTCTTTAGCTGCATGGGAAATTTAAGCACCTTTTCTGTGTATTCAGTCCTGTGCTAAATTAAGATTGCAAGTGATGTGGTATATCCTTTGCAGGTGTCAGTTTCTTTCAGTGTACCAGGAGGGAGGTTAGGTGACAACATTAGTTCAGATGCATAACTTTTATAAGATGATGCGTAGCTGGATAAAGAAACTAAACATAAAATATTTGGTGAACCACTGCACTACAAAATATACTTCTCTGTGTATGTATATACATACCTACCTACACACATATATGTATATTTATGTGGCATTTTCCCCATTCAGGAACATTCAGATTCCACTCAAAACTGGCAGGATATAAAAGATTGAAAGGTGCAGTCATTTAACTTTTTAATTCAGCTTGTGTGTACAAAACTATTATCTAAGCATTTGAGTGAGCCCTGCTTGTCAGTAGCGTAAGTAATTAAAGGGTACAGTGGTTAAATATTGCTACAAGTAGTTAAAATATATTTTTAAAGACAGAATGGGAGACAAACACGCATGAATAACAAATACAGGGATACATGCATAGATCCATAGCTGGAAAAATAACTGCTGACAGTTCACTGTTTTCCGTCATTTTTCTTCATTTAAAGAAGTCGGTGAAATTATGGTTGAGGATGGGCAGTATGGAGGAATGAAGCATTAATGGTAGGATCATTGCTGAATTTAAAAATGGACACTTAAGGCAAATCAATGCAAATATACTTGCAGACCAAAACTAATGCCGACTGTTTCATTTGTCAAACCTTAAATCACAGAGCTGAAATATTTCAATGAGCTATTTTAGTTGTTAATCTTTCTGAGATTGTCCACTTGAAATATTAAACTTGAAATCATTTATCTTGAGATAGCAGTTGATTTTGTTCACTACTATCCTATTCTTGCCTGTCTACTTCCCCACTTTTAAATTCTTTTTTTTTTTTAATAATTATTCTTGTTAGTGAATTACAATTTAAATTAATGGACACCTGCCATCTGAGGGATTAGTCACAGCCACAGTCTCTAGCTAATGGGCTAACACAATGAACAATAACACACATCGCAGGATTAAAATATTCCTCTGCCTACCTTATCGAATGTCAGCAGCTGTCCTTGCTGTGGATGATTCTGAAGTCTTTCAGGGGAATGACTATCACACATTGCTGTAGACAGTGGTATACATGGAAAATGGCAATTTAATTATCAAGACATTCGTTCTGCATCTCATTTTTCCTGTCCTTTTGTGTCGTGAATTCCCAACCTGAAACACAAAGATGTATGGGGACTGAAAGCCCTTTAAAGACTTCTTATATCAGTAACAGACTCTAATCATACTTAAAGGCCTTTACAATTATCTGTAACATAGTTTAAAAAAATGTATATGTATCTGTAGTGACCCAGATGCCATTTAGAAAAGTGTGCAAAGCATCTTAAAATTTGGCATATTATAGCAAGGTGGTTTCCATCACAAATCTTCAACATGGTTATGTAAAACATAATAGCAATTTCTGTGGTTGCTGTACGGAACACAGCATATTTAATTATCTTTACTAAAAAAATCAATAGTGTGGCTGTTTTTAGATCCAGAAGTTCAATACAGACTCAGCCATGTTCATGTGAAGCCTACTATTTTAGTGATTCTGAAGTATACAGATATTTTTAATGACATTTTTTGGCTGAAACAAAAATCACAATGTCCTGTTATCAAAATCTTCCCAATTTTTTTTGAACAGACTAATGAATTTGTAACCACAGGCGCTTAACTAGTGCACATATAATATTTAGCATGCTTTTTAAGTTGTTATAGTGTATTCTTGCTTTTAAGTTGTAATAGTGCATTCTTCCGTTGTATCCATGAAAACCTGCAGTAGTGGCACATTAAACCTGTGAGTGAAGCTCAAATAAAAGTATTTTCTTGAGCCTTGCATTTAAACCAGTTAGTGAAGCTCAAATGGCTCATTTGCCTTGCTGTCTAGTCTCTTCGCCACATTGGTTTTCATTTGTGAGTCAGTTCTGGTAATCTTTTGTAGGCACTATTTTTTTCCTGGAAGTAAGTTCCATTGCCATGTGGAGGGAAAACAAGTGGCAGCACAGGAAAAATGCAAATTCTGGAAATCTGATTTCTGACATGGGCAACCATATTTAAAGAAATCAGAACATACACTTAAAAATAAACAAACAAAAACTCACTTTGCTTGCTAAATATTCATCCCCACTCAGGTAATTTCTTAAAACACTTAACTTTCACTTAAAACTGATAATGTCTGGTGAAGTATAAAACATGTACATCACAGACATCCACTTGTACTAGAGTGACTTCTGCACAGCAAAAGAAAAAAAAAAACAAACATACAAATGTAATCATAATACGCATGTGTAGAAAGTCACCACTTTTTGAGCACTATCTATATCTGTTAATTACCAATTTAGTATGACTATCTTCATATTTTCTTTTGCATGCAGTGACTTGATTCTCATATATTCTATTAGGCAAGATACAGAGAGATGAGGGATTATAACTATTGGATACTGAATATATTCAGCACCTCTTTAAGGAACTAGAAAATACTAGCCTGCAAAACAAAATAAGTAGCCTGTGACAGAGCTATTCCAGGCGAAAGAAAATAGTTCAAGGTATGGGATGCTACTGTGCTTCAGAAAGATCAGGCAATATTTATCCATCCATTCAGCCTACCCAATACAACTGAGTAACTATAAAAACTGTATCAGAAAATAACTTCATTTTGAAGTAGTGACTTCATCTGAAGTTTTTTGTATGCAGTTTGTGGTTCCTCAGCTATCTTCTCAGAGGCTACCAACTTAGAATAATGTAATGGCTAGATAAGCATCATTTAGTTTTGAGCAGTGGCAAGAATACTCTGCTCTCTCTAGGCTTGCTATTCAATCATGATAGTTGCCAGTTTAAATTTGTAGGGCTATACAGCAAATTTCCCTAAAGAAGTAACAATATCCCATTAATCATCTTTACTGGCTCTCTTCACCTCCAAATCAAATTCAAAGCCCTCCAAGTAGCTTAAAAATCTTTCAGAGTTAACTGTGTAATTGCTCACTTGCTGCCATATTGATGTAAGCATGCAGTCTGTGATTTTTCTACAATTATAATCTTGCTCTTTGAACCACATTTTTTAACACACACTCATGCCACCCCTATCCCCTACCCCCATTGACTAAGATCTGAGTAATAGTACCAGAGCATCTGGAGTTGTTTCAGCAGAATAAAGGGAAGAAGAAAGTTTATAGAGTTATCACACATAAAACCTCTCTATTGTAGATCTGTCTATCTTTTTACACTTCTTTATGAGAAATTCAGAAGTAGTAGATGAAATGCGTCAGTGGTCCTTTTGTTTGGTTGGTTGCTTGTTTGTTTTGGTTTTTTTTTATTTGTGTGTTGGTGTTTTGTGTTTTGTAATACTGTTTCTCTTGCTCAAAATAATGGCTGGGAATTTGACCCCGCTTGAGCAGAGGGGTTGGACAAGATGACCTCCAGAGATTCCCTCCAACCTCAACCATTCTGTGATTCTGTGAATTGACTGTTGCATCTGAAAGGAATGTTTTTTCTAGGAGAGCTATTAGCGACAAGATGCTAACAGAGGTGCCAATGACCTCTACTCTCTAGGCATTCCCTGGCAGTCATTACAAAAGAGAATATTTCTGCTATGTTTTGAAACTGTGAGAATATTCCCTTGTGACCATATCCTTCTGCCTTCTTTCTCCCACAAATGGGTAGTTTTTGTGTACCAATTGTGCACTTGCATAGAAAGGGAACAACTAAATTATATAATCAGGTTCATGCTTTAGTTTTCACATCTACACTAAGTACACCTTAAATTTTCTTAGTCTTAATGTCTGTTTTACTCCATAAAATACCATACTTCTGTAAATGTAAAAAATTTTCTGCATCGGATAATACGTGTTAAAAACTTACTGCATAAAGTACAACCAAACTTATTTATCTGAAATATTAGTACTTATTAGTTCCTTTATTTTTAAAATAATGTCTATGTTAGAGGAAGACTGAAGGAGTTGTTTTTAGCTCTGATGAAACTAAGCAGTAAAAATGAGTGTTGATTTGGTTTAGTAGGAATCTAATTAATTTTGCTTAGTCAAAAAGTCCACAACTTAAACTTTCCAGACTAGCTGTTAATCAGAGAACAGGCTGCAGTTTGAATGTGAACTGCAATGCATTCAAGAGGCAACTTCATAACCTTAGTATGCACAGGCCCTTAGGGCAATGGAATAGTCTGTCTGTATTCCATATATACTCACCTGAGACTTCCAATATGGGTACTAGGTAATTGTAAGGACAGACACCTGCTAGGAAAAGACCTACTTAATTGCAGTTACTATTCAATAGCTGTTGGTATAGCAATGGTTTTTGCATATTATTATCTAAAGTGGATTAAAAAGAAATCTTGAGGGGGATCTTCTTCCTCTCTCCTCCAAGGTTATGTATTGAGGCAAGAATATAAGTAGTATAAGAACAAACTTTTTGAATTATTTACTTAGTCACAGGGATTTTAATTTTAGTGTTAAGAGAAAAATAATAGAGAATTTTTCCTTATTAAAAAATAAGTGAAGAGACTTTTTGGAGTTTTTTAATCTAGCAGTAACTCTGCATGTGACTGTTAACTGTAAATGTAAATCTGTCGAAACTGCAGCTCAAGCTGTGTTTGCAGCTGTAGAACACTGGGATGCTGATCTAATAACTTAGAAAATGTCCCAGATGAACTTTACTTCATGGGTTCTGAAAGAATGACACTGCATTTTCATATTGAGGAGACAAAAAATGATCTTAAAATTGTGGTCCAAATCAGAGTAGAAAACATACAGCAATCTCAGTATGCTAAAGTAGTTCAGAGTTTTCTGCCCTGGGTAACTTACAATTTTTGGATTATCCTTCCTTTAAAGGATATCAATCCAAAAAAAAAAAAAAAAAATTCATCTACTTCGCAAGTTACAATACTGCAGAAATTATTCTTGAATAGAAGATCAGTACAGTGCCTGTAATCTTTGTAAACAGTGATGCTGGGTTAGCAGATTGTACTGGGTCTGCCTGGGACAGAGTTAAACATCCTCACAGCAGCCAGTGTGCTGTGGTATTTTTGGGTTTGTGGCTAAACCAGAGTTGATAACAAACCAACATCTGGGCTACCCCTGATCAGTGGTTTGCACAGTGTTAGGGCATTCTGCTTTTTTCTGTCTTACTGAGTATGCTGGGGGTATGCAAGAGGTTGGGAGGGGACATAGCCATGACAGCTGATCTGACTTGACCAAAGGGATATTCTATCTCACATAATGTCATGCTCAGCAAGAAAAAGTGGGGCAGAGGAAGAAGGGTGGGTATTTGTTTTCCAAGGTGGCTATCTGTATGGGCGTTGATCTGCCTGTGGTGAGTGATTTCCTTCGCAGCATTTTTTTTCCTGCATCTTTTCTTCACTGACTAAACTGACTTTATTTTGACCTGTAAGTTTTCTTGCTTTTGTTCTTCCTATTTCCTTCTCACAACCTGCTGGGGAGGGCAGGGGAATTAGAGAGCAACTATGTGGGTGCCTGTCTGTTTGCTGGGCTCAACCCACCATACTGGTAAACTAATTTTAAGTTAATACTACTTCATGGCTGCATCCTGATGTTAGTACAACTGAGCTTAGTATCCATGGGATGAGGAATCATTAACGTTGACAAACTGTGCAACATGACTACCTCAGAGGTGACCAAAATCTCCCTCAAAACCCACTGACTATACAAAGTAGCTGAATAAAATAAATCAAAATAACCTAGCAAAGCTACAAGTCTCAACAAGAAGTAACACACTTTGAAGTGGGCATGCTGCTTACATGACATAGTGCAACTCTAAACATTGCTAATGGAGTCAGTGGAATGGCTTTTAGGAGTCCTTATGTTTCAAAGTCTCTTGAATTTTTTTTGACTAAAAATCTCACTTTACTCTGCTGTGTTTGAGTAACATTGAATGTACCGTCATGTTCATAAAAGCTACAAACTCCAGAAAGATAAAGGATTAAATTGTTATTTTTATTATTACTATTTTACTATTCTAACCACAAGGATGCTTCAGCATATTGTGACATGCACCCGTATAAAAAGATTTTGTTGTTTCACAAGTCTAATATCCTATTAAAGACGCAAATTGGCATTCTGTCAGTGTAACACATCCCTGAGGTCCTTCAGGAATGACTATTGAATTTCATTTTTCATTTAGCCAGCTACATGCTGTACATTTATTAACAAAATGGAACTTTGGTAGATCTGCAGTGAACTGTATTCATCCTTCAGGCAAACAAGCCCCTCAAAGCTCAAGAGTTTTAGCTCACAAGCTGTCTGCTTGTCTTGCAAGTTTGCTTCTTTCTGCAAACCTAAAAGCACTCAACAGACTGATGTGGAAGGGACTGCCTAGAGGAAATGTGAATATTTCAACAGTCAACCACTGGGAAGCTTCCACAGTTGAAAAGCATTAAAAATCCATTCAGATGTGTCTTAGAAGGAAATAGCTAATCATGATATTTAAATTATTTTTAGAAGAGGAAGTATGAATGAAGATGAGTTACTGATTAGTAGCTAGGCCAAAGACATTGTTAATGAGAAGTGAGAGAAGAACAAGTGCTGAATACAAAGGGCAGGGACTGAAAACAGTGGTCCAAATCACCAGAGAGACTGCGTTGGAGGAAGAACTGCAATTAAGAAGAATACTTCCAAGCTACCCTAGTCACCAAATTCTTGAGCAGTACTTTTTACAAAGTGCTTAGAGGCACCAAGAATCTATTTTTCATAGATGCTGGAAGAAAAGAGTAGAGATTTATTTAGTACTGCGTGACTACTATGTCAGAACAAGGTGGGCTGGAATTTTGAATTACAGAAGGATATTCATTTTGGGAGTTGAGGATTCTGATGCAAAACTCATTAAGGCATTAGAGTAACATTCTTAAGGAATATTAAATTAATGTTTTGTGACCTAGCCCAGACTGACTACATTTAAACATTAGTCTTTTTTTATATACCAGCAAATCTGCATCTGCTGGCTATGATTATCAAAAAAAGATCAGGCAGTTATGGAAAGATTTAGGTGCCTGATGCTGGTCAGACTAGAACTTTTTTGTCATAAGAACTGGTACCCTCAGTATCAGCTATTTCTGACCTGAAAACCTCACAACTAAAGTGTCAGGATCAGCTGATATAGGAGGATGAAAGAATATATTAGTGTATGCAGAAAGATGCTTTTGAAATTGCATCACACACATTAGATCAGGAGGAAAATACTTCACTGCAAGCATAGAGGGACCAGCTAGGGAAGACTGGTTGAAATTAAAAGAAGACAACCATGATAAGTTTGAAATACCATTAGGTGTTTGAAATACCATTAGGTATTTGAAGCGAGAAGATAATGACATGACAGCATTGGGAAATAGGGAGTAATTTTATTCATTTATCCACAGAAAGGAAGGGGTGATGATTCCTGATAAGACTGAAATAAGTAATCTTACCTCACCTTACCTACATAGTACTTGGTCAGTAATAATTGTGTCACTTGTAGCAAATCTTTTACCTAGTCCATTTTTGAAGTACATTGCCAAACAAACTCCAAAATTAAACCAGAGTCACAGGTTGCCTACCACCTACACACATGATTTTTCATGTTTACTCATTAAAGTGTTTTGGTTTTTTTTTTTCCCCCAAAGTCTTCTTCAAGTGCCCCCTTAAGAGAGTTGAGTGGGCCTCATCAAGCTGCAGATCATTCACATCTCCTTCAAAAGTCTTTTAGCTAGATTAATAAATATTTCAACCTAAAAGCATTTTGCAACTTTAAAAGAAATGAAATG
>JANHGN010006794.1:18292-51127 GCA_024605025.1 Megaceryle maxima | reverse complement strand
ATCCAGGGCTGGGGCAGAGGGGCTGGAAGCTGCCTGCTGGAAAAGGACCTGGGGGTGTTGGTTGACAGATGGCTGATGATGAGCCAGCATCTGCCCCAGGTGACCAAGAAAGCCACCAGCATCCTGGCTGGGATCAGCACTAGTGTGGCCAGCAGAACTAGGGTAGGGATTATTTCCCTGGACTCAGCACTGGATGGGAGGAAACATCCTCAAGTTGTGCCAGGGCAGGTTTTGGTTGGACATAAGGAACAATTTCTTCAGGGAAAGGGTTGGGAAGGCCTGTCCCAGGATGCCCAGGGCAGTGGTGGAGTTCCCATCCCTGGCGGGGTTTCAAAGCCGTGGAGATGTGGTGCTGACGGACAGGGTTTAGCGGTGATACGGCAGCGCTGTGTGCACGGTTGGACTCCATGATCTGACAGGTCTCTCTCTTCCAAGCCAAACCGTTCCACGGTAAGGGGTGAATTTTCCCCGCAGCCGTGGTCGCTCCGCTCTGACCAATGCGGGAGCGCGCTGTGCCGCGGTCGCCCGGCCGTGGTACTGAATCGCGGCCCCCGCCGCGGATGCTCGGTCCGGCCCCGCCGTGTCCCTCCGCGGCCGCCGTTCCCGCGCATGCGCAGCTGCGGCGGTGAGGTGTGGGAGGGCGGTGCTGCCCGAGCGGAGTGGGCGGGCCGGGTCCGGCGGGTGCCGTCCTCGGTGTCTTTCTCCCCACCGCGGCTGGAGCCATGGGGGACGTGAAGAACTACCTGTACGCCTGGTGCGGGAGGAGGCGGCTGATGCCGGCCTACGAGATCCGCGCCCGTGGCGGCCGCAACCGGCAGACCTTCCTCTGCGAGGTGCGGGCCCTGCCGCCTGCCGGCGGCTCCGGAGAGGACCGGGCGCCTGGGGCCTGCGGGGGATCTGGGGCCTGCGGGGGATCTGGGGCCTGCGGGGGATCTGGGGCCTGCCGGGGGCTCTGGGATGTGCCAGAACCCTGGGTGGGCGGGCGCTGGAAGCCGAGGGCGCAGGGTGCGCTTCGGGAGGGCAGGTGGGGGGAGCCTCGGCCATTTTGCAGCCAAAGTGTCCAAGCTAATTGTGTGGGGTGTAAAATGCACTTAAGTGCACAGACAGTAAAGCAGGCGGGTACAAAGCTCTTAAAATGCAAAGGAATTGTTTTTATTGAGGGTGTTTATGCTGCATGTGTGACCCTTCTGGCTGTTCATATTGTTGGCAAGGGGTGCTGTGTGTCACCAACAGCTTTGGTCCTTCGTTAATCTTGCATTGGGATGTATTAATATGTTCCTGTTGGACTGTCTGTGAGTCTGTGTGCTGCTATAATATAACCATTCCTGGCTCCAGACACTGTGGATGTGCCAGCACAGAGCTTTGAATTGAGGTTGTTTCTGAGAAGGAGCTGAAGCTAAGTGTGAGGCAACACACAGAACAGGTTAGTTCATCAGCTTTGCTGTTACCAAAACTCCGATAAATGAAGAATTCTCTTAACACTCACTTTAGCATTAGAAAACGTGCTTTTCTTTATTGCAGTGACAGAGGCACGAGGGATAGTTCCACCTATCGTGCCTGCCATATGTGGCACCTGTCCAAGCTTATATCCCCCCTTTACATACATAGGCATTAGTTTTCTTGGAAAGGTTATACACATTCGTTATGTTTCCAGGAACTAATTATCCTATATGCATAGTTATTAAGCTTGTAGTCTGGATCTCCAAGGGACTTCCTTGGGTGTCTTTGGTGGTCTCTGATGGTCCCTAGTGGTTGTTGAAGAGGGGTCTTTTAGTGTCCTTTCCATGAACTTTGAGGCTTCCTTCCTCAACATAAGGTTGTAGCTCAGCCCGTCTCTCTGTAGAATCCTTCTGGACTGGCGTCTGCTAATCTGTGTACTCCTTCAGGATGTCAGCCACAGTTGATGTCTTTGTGCTGTTATCTGAGGCCCCATACAACACTTGCCTCCTCCAGGATGTGCCAGTCACAGTTGTGGAAGTTGATATTCTTGCATTCCTACCCGAGACCATTTACAGTATTTCTGTCCTTGATATATAACAATGCCATGGATTTGCACTAAGCACTATGAATTTGTTTTTATACCCTTCCTCCCCTGTTTATCTTCTCCACCAGTAACGAAACTGAGAAGCACAGTGGTATCAAACCAATTTTAAAGGTATTATAGCTGAGATTGAGCATTACTCGAATGAAGTGTTTGTATGGATAGTCACATTGTTCTTCTGGGGTTTTTTTGTATGTTGATGACCCATAGAAACTTTAAACGGCCGAAAGGATAGGTCTCACTAAAATGTTATCTTCTGCTAATTTTCACAGCCTATTACAATGGCAGTGATTCCAGTACAGTTACTGTTTGGTTGCTGATACCATTGTACTAGCAGATTAATAGTCTGTTGAAAGGGGAAGCTCATGGTTTGGAACCTGTTAATCAAAATGCTAGTGGAGTATGTTGTTTGATGAGAAAATGGGTATCGGCCGCTGCTGCGATTCAGCACTGAAGGGCAAATGCAGTCTGGTGTTAGTGGTGTACAGAGTTCTGGTTGGGACTGGCTGGAATGTTACATGTGAGTCTGCTTACTTGCATTTTTTTAAGAACAACTAACTGTAGTAAAAAACTGCTTAAATGGTCAGCAAAGTGAAGAGTGGAAATCGGAAATGCGTTAAGTGAAGCTTACATTTACAGTTGCTGACTGTAAATGTGAAAGAAGGACAGTAACTCTTTAAGGTGAGGGGCAGTGGTTGCAGAAAAGCTGATGTAAAGTACCTGGTTAGTCTGAATTTTGAATAAACTTCCTGTGGTCAGGTTTTGCAGCAGCCTGCCAGGTCAGCTGGCAGGATATAAAATCGCTGCTCTAAAGCTTGGCTTGAAGGTTCTGAAATCCACTGCATCTTTGTTGTTGTAACAACATGGAGCTATGGCAGAGGACACAGGAGCTCACCCATCTCCTTGTTGTCTGAGGGTTAGGGATGAAGGCTGAGGAATGTGAACCTGGGCAGAGTTTGCAGCTGGGTGTTGGCACTATCCCTTCCTACACTGATTTATTTTCTTCAGTAAGGTTTTAGGAAAGGCTTATGCTCCCTGAGAACGGACTGTGGGTGTTTGCTTTAACAGCTATAAAGTATTCATTGAAGACCTACAGAATATATAGATATGTATAACAATATATAACAATACTTAGCAATGCTATTTCTCCTGTGCTTGTTAGCAGCTGAAATGCGGTGGTTCGGTATTAGTGGTTTTGAAGACCTGTTGTGTTTTTATTTGCAGGTTCGAGTGGAAGGCTTCAACTATGTTGGCATGGGCAATTCCACGAACAAGAAAGACGCGCAGAGCAATGCTGCTCGAGACTTTATCAATTATTTGGTTCGGGTGAATGAAATGAAGAGAGAGGAAATCCCTGCATTTGGAGTAAGCTGCTCTTTATCCTCACTGAAGGCTAAGCTTCAATTGTAGGGCTGCATGCCTCTGGTTGCGTTTCATCCCTGGGGTTCAGTCTGGCACCACGTGCAGTGAGGAAGACTGAATGTTGAGGATATGTGCTTGCAGTGCTGAAAAGCTGGAGTGTGTATGGCGAATGCTGTAGGGGATCTGGTAAAAACAGCTGTGTGTTGGTTTGTGTAACTGGTGAGAATTCGGAGCTCCTGTAAGGTGAAGTCTGACTTTAAAAGTGCCGAGTACACACACGATGCTGGGAATTGATTTAAGTGCATGTTATGATATATAACACTGTGTACTTTCAAAAAAATAAAAGATGTCGCAGTCATCTCAAACCAGACATGGAAAACCTGGCATTTTTCTAGTGCTTTCTGCCTTAGCAAATTGTGTGTTTAATGGGATTGCTGCTTTTTATAACATTTAATGAACAATGCAAGTATCAGCAGTGACTGTCATAGAAAAGCTGAGGAGAACTCTGTCTTTACAGCAATTTTAGAGAACAGCATGAAGCTGATTGTTATATATTGACAGGGAAAAGTCTCTTTCTAGTGCCTTGTTAAGGATATATCTGTATAAGATACATGGTTCGTCCAGTGGAAGTAGCGGCTTTGACTCATTAGCCCAGGGAAAGCCCTATGGTAACTGGCCCTATATTGTTTCTGATGGACCAGTTAGTTTCCTGGCAATGCAATGTGCTGTATGGCTGGCCCTCAGTAGGGGCAGCAAGTTCTGTCTTGAATAAAGCAGAGGTGGGGTGATCGGGTAGCATCTCAAAATGGGAAGAATTCAAATTGTAACGATTAACCCTAATTTTGTTATTTCCTAAAGCTACTCCTGTTTTCTTATGGCTTCTTTTTATGTGTGTGTGTTTCCATCAAGTACATCTGAGATCCCCCAGGTATATGATAGGGGCCAGTCTGTTTTTTTTCCCTGGCTTCTGAAGCAGTTGATACTGTAATTGCTGACCTTCCGTAAGTCGGGGCTACTTGGCAATTGGAAATCCTTTTATAGAACACCCCCAAAAAAACAAATATTGAGCAATTGTATTCCTTTCATTTTTTAAAATGGTGTCACTACTGGGCGTAACCATTGCATAATGATGCCTGATCTCTTTAAACTGCCTGAGCAATTTTCTAGTTAAATAGTAAAAAAAACTTACTCTACGTGAATGTGCTGATATTGCCCTTCATTCCGACTCCTAGCCAGCAGCCGGTGATACCCCTGATGGACATGAAGCATCTAGAGATGTTACTGGTTCCAGTTCTACTTTGGGTGGACCTCCTCCTCCGCATTTGATTATAGAAGCTGAAACAGGTAAGACTGAAATGTGATGTCTTGCTGAGATTTCCAGGCAACACCTCTCCATTACTAAGAACATGCTCCAGGAGAATTATTTTGTTGGTTTTTATTGTTTGGTTGGGTTTTTTTATCCCACGTGATAGGCAATGACCCAAGTGGAGCACCTGGAATCTCTGGCAGTCATGGAGCTCAGTGGGATCGGGGTGCAAATTTGAAAGATTACTATTCAAAGAGAGAGGAGCAAGAAGCTCAGACAGTGAGTCATTCTATGTAATTCTCCTTTCCTTCTTCAATAGGTACCTTTCAATCCATTTCTTTTTTCTTACCATTTATACTCAAGCTTGTAGTTTTCATTTGGTGTTTTGCTGTTGTTTTTAACTTAAGCTGAAGATTTACCTGCTGACTTTTAACAAAGGTAACTTGTTTAAGCTAAGAACACAATAAATCACTCTGGATGCTGTGAACATCCAATTTTATCAATGTTTTCTTGTAGAAATAAGGAAATACTGAGGAATTTTTAGCATTTTCTGTCATGAAGTCTTAACTAATTTATAGTGTCTAGACAAATTATTTCAGAGGCTTACAAGAATGTTTAAAACTGAAATCTATCAGAAACCAGAACATGATACTTTTTTTCCCCCCAATATTAGACCTCAGAGTCAGAAGTGGACTTAAATGCTGATCTTCATGGGGGTTGGACCTTGGAAAATGCCAAGGCACGTCTGAACCAGTTTTTCCAAAAGGAGAAGATTCAGGAAGAATATAAATACACTGAAATGGGGCCCGATCACAACAGGTTTGGTAGTTTTAGTCACCTTCTCTGTATGAAGGGTTTTAGGAATGTTTTTGGTGGCAGTGGCTAATGACACTTACTTGCAGTGCTCCGTAGTGCCCTTTGAGAAACCAGTGTTCTTTAGCAGTGCCAGCAATACCCTTAAATCTTGAAATGGGAGTGATGAGCCTTAGTGCCAAGATCCGAGTCTGAAGGACTTTCTGTCTGATGTTTTTCATGGATGTGCAGCTTTTACAACAATTGCTGTGCTCTAGCTAACTGTTGAGGTGTCACTTTGAATGGAAACGGTGTTCAGCTGCTTGTGGTAACTGTATGACTATAGTTGCCTTTGTGCATTTTGAGTAAATCTTAAATATGCTCACATTTGCTTATGTAGAAATGTGCTTTCTGGACATTTTATTTATAATTTTATTTTAATTAACATTTTTGGCAGCAGAATTAGTTTGGCAGAATCTTCCCAAAGGAGTTTTGAGGGTCTTAAAATTCACTTGAAACCAGCTGGGTATTACTTTATTTTTGACTTTCTGCCCATTCCATTAGAAAATTTGCATGTGCTTCTCCCAGATGAAAATAACACATAAAGAATTGATGAGGTTTATTTTTATAGCCCTGTTTGTAGTAGTCTTTACAAATCATCAGAACTTCAGGACATTGTATTTCTTGTGAAATATAATTATGTTTTGTGGTCAGAAACGATTGTATGCTGCTGTTGCTGGATTCTTCTTGTTTTTTGTGTTAGGTTGCCTTTTTTTTTATATTACATAAACTGGTGTTCTATGAGAGTTATTTTTTGAAAGACAAATGAATTTTCTTATTAGTCTTCTGTGAGAGTCTCACTTGCAGGACTTCTGGTATTCTATTGTTGTTGAGTCTTAAAAGCATTTATACCATCAAAAATATGTGTATGGGTGTCAGAAAGTTCTAAATTCTTACTTAAAACCTCTCTTCAAGTCACTTCATCTCCATTTATGTTCTGGCAAGGACCTTTCTTTCCCTTAAATGACTAACCCAAAAAATTAGTTAGTACAGTAGTAGGAATTTTAAACATGCTTGTTACAGATGTGCTTTAGTTCTTGAGCACTTCTTTAATTCTGTAACTTGCAGACTATTTGTGAAGCTCATTTTATGCCTTCTTCAGGTAAAAACATGAAACCCTATGTATTCAAAGGCATATAATCTTGAGCAGAATGAGTTGGCCGTCGATGACAGTATGTTTCTCAGCCCACATGCTTCTGAAGAACATTTCAGGGTTTCCCTGTTTACCACATCCAGGAAGGTCTGTGTGGAGTGCCCTGGATGGAATGGCAGAAGGGGGAAAAATGGTCTGCTGCAAATGATCAAAAATAGGCAATTTGAAACAATCCTCGTGTGTTTTAGTGTTCACTGAGAGAGGGCAAACTATTGGCTTTAATCCTTTTGATTGGTCTAACAGGAGAGGAATAATTTCAGAGGTTTTTGAAGTTTTGAGGACAGTAATAGAATTTGGGTTTTTTAGAGAAATACCAGTTGCCATTTATCTTAGCAATCTGATATTTTTTAAAGTAATGGTCTTTATAACAGAAGTGACAGCCTTGCGCTCAGAGACGTTTCTATTTTTGTTATCGATTGATCGTAGTCCCATGGTATAACAACTTAGTAACAGCAAGAAAATTTGGATTCGTCAGGAGGGTATAAATTGTAAATATAAACATGACTCTCCTACTACACAAAGTACGAACTAAATATTAAGGGATGGGATGTGGCTTTTCTCTCTTGGGATTCCATTGTTAGTGTCGGATGCCTTTGCCTCCTTGTGTTCCTGCAGAAGATGGTAACAGCGAGCGACACCAAAGATCTGTGCGTGTTCACACGCAGTGCTGCTGAGGCTGTGCTAAACAATCACATGGGATTCTGCTGCAAACTGATTTCTGGTGTTGCTGTTCTCCCCTTAGGTGGAGGAGAATGAGATTGAATGCTGACTATAGGCCTGGCTGAGAAACATACTGTCATCGGTGCCTTAGTTGGCTGTTGTGTCCCTGAAAGCCAGTGGCCTTCGACCCCTGAAGCCACTGTGCCTGAAGGTCAGTTCACTAGTAGTACAGGAAGGAGTTTTAACTGGAAAATTAAATCCCTCACTTAACCTTTGTTTGTTTGTTTGCTTACAGCAAGAGATGACACAGGTGCAAGGCTCTGCCTGCAGCTGTGGAAGTACCAAGGCGTAGTTTTCAAAGAGGATCCCAGTCCAATCATACATCTTGAATCACATTGGCCAGTTTAACTCCTGTCTTAAAAGAATTCAGCTTTAATTTTGAATCTGTGCAAATACAGGCTTCAGTTTGTGATTCTTAAGAATATGCATCTTGGTTTCCATTACCCTCTGCTGACATATGGCTTTCTAATTTTTTAATAAATGTACCAGCTGACCTTTAAATGAACTGGTTACATGCCTAGTAGGCAATGGTTACATGCCTGCTAGGCAAACTATTACTTTTGCTGTGCAGAATTACTTTTGACTATATGCTGTTCCCAGAGGATGGCAATGAGGGCTTCAAGAAAATTCAAGTATTCTCTCTCCTTTGGTGCAGATATGTTCAATGGTCTTTGATGAAATGACCTGGCTTAGTTTTGTCTGTGCTCCAAGCTGGCCAAATGTGTGGCAAAACCCAGGGTACCTGTATCAAGTGTTGCAGCTGAGCTAATAAACACAGGCTACTAGTGGGTTATGTTAATCTAATGTGGGATACCGTTAATGGTACAGTGGGATGCATGTCCATGTTACATTAACATATTATGTGCTTTCTAATTGTTGCCTTACACTCTGAGCTGTCTTTAGTTTATTTCCTAATAATGTGGCTTTAAACGTCAGTGCTGAACAGTGACAATTTACTGGTCTCTTCTTAACCAGATTTACTGGTTCTATTGATAGCAGGTCTGTTACCCACTAACTTGGGTTTAAGGGGACTAAAAGCAGTAATATTTTACCTTGGCCATTGATGAGCTGAAAGTCTCTGACTGAGGACAGACATCTTGGCCTAGCAAAATTTGAAAGATTGGAATTTCTCGCAGTGCCAAATATTGATAATTGTACCTTTATGTTCTCTCATTCTCTTACAGGAGCTTTATTGCAGAAATGAACATTTATGTGAAGCAGCTGGGTAGAAGTAAGCGTTCCTATTTATTTTTTTATCTTAGCAAGAGATGGGTGTTGGTACACAGGAATAGGTCATACTCCTGGGTCATACTCAGCCTTTAATAATTATGTGTTGGAGCCACTTTCAGAGCTTCATGTTTTTCCTGATGAAAAATCTTTTTTTCTGTGTCCTGTGCTTGTTGCGTTCTACTGCTTTTCTGTTACATGCTTCCACTAATCTCTTTTCTCAGCACAAAGAAATGCTTGTGAGAGACAGTAGGTTTTGTTTGTCTTAATTACTTGTTTTTCACATATCTGAGAAATGCAGGTGTCTGTAATATGTTCTGAGGCAATGTGTGCGCATTTGTGTAAAGCTTCCTGTGAAATTTGTATGCTGTTGCTGGGTGGTATAGGATAATCATACTTCCTTAGACATGGAATGCAGGAAAAACTTCACAGGAGTTCCTTGGGAAGTCAGTAAGTAACATCATCAGCTGACTCACACTAGCTGTGTAAAGGGGCCTGGTTGGATTTTATGTTAGAACTCTGGATTTATCAAGATTTGAGAATCTCTTGATGAAACCTGTCCTGTATGAACAATCAGACAGCCCATTTCAGAGCAGTATCTTGTGTGGAAGTCGTTTGACTCAGCTACTACAGCTCTGAACTTTGTGTGCTGCAGGGATTTTCAGTCGTGAGCATGGATCAAACAAAAAGTTGGCAGCCCAGTCTTGCGCCCTTTCCTTGGTTAGACAGCTCTACCATCTTGGTGTCATAGAACCTTACTCCGGACAGACGAAGAAAAAAGGAGAATCGGTGAGTTTGGTAGAAGGGTCAGAAGTTGTTGCTTTTGTTTTAATAACACACAAGCACTCTCTTGCAGAGATGATTGACTTAGAGTTTGTGCTCAGTATTTAACAGCTTATGTTTTAATAATAATTTTGACTCTTTAGAACAGCAACTGTTTCTGATCTGGCCAATGATTTGGATGAGAAATTTAACTTTGTGTGTATGTGAATGGAGCAGTAGACTAGTTCAACAGCATATTAAATGAAATAGGATTTTAATAAATGCTTTTTTCACTATAAATTTTCTACAAGTGTAAAGATTTCTGTTTATGCTACATACAGTTCTCGACTATTTGGTTTCATTCTCTGGCATGTTAACAATTTTGTTGGTATTCTCTTATGAGTTTGGGAATGTTTTCCTCTGAAACTAAGCTCGGATATTTAAAAATATTCTAAAGATTCTTGTTGGATGAAAAGTCGGCAGAATTTATCAAAAACACGACCTTTTTTCAGGGGAACTTGGGATGGTTCAACATACTCTCTGGTAGCTTGCAGTTCTGACTTCCGTTGGTTTTTTTGTGTATATCAACATTTATTATCAAAATATTTAATAGATGGAGCCCTATGAGGTGTCACTGTCTTCAGACTTAGAAAATCAGCTGCAAAAGACTGTACGGGAACTGTCTCTGGAGATTGTGCCTTTGGTGAGTGTGTGGTTCAGATACTCCAGTGTTTTAACATCAGATCTGCTTATTTAATACATTGATCTTTTGCTTCTGACTTTGCTTTTGGATTTATAGCCTGAAGATGCCAGGAATCCAGTTCTGATTAACGTTGGAAAGTTGGCCCATTTTGAACCATCACAGAGACAAAGTCATATGGAAGTTATTCCATGGTCACCACCTCATTCCAACTGGAACCCTTGGACTGGCTGCAATATTGATGAGGGTCCTCTGGCGAATGTAAGAGAGCTTAAAAATTTGAAATTTTTTTTTTTTTTCCTCAAGCTTCCAGAACTTTTAAATGCTTTTTTCCCCCAGGATTAATAGTATGAGCTATTCCAAAGGAGAAAACGGTCAACTGATAAAATTTCTTCCCTCCTTGGCCTGGAGGAAGGGAGTCTTTTCATTGGTAGGAGTTCTTTGTATTCACTTCTTATTTCATTAGGTTCTTGAGCAGCGGTGTCTGGATGCCCCAGTTCTTTGCTTTGTTTCACTTTTTGCCTGCTATTGTGTAGCCCATACAAAGTTCTAATTGAAATTCCAAGGTAAGCTTATGGACATGTCATTTCTAATTCACTAGCCTCCCTTTCCCATATTTCCATGCTACAACTTTCTTTTCTGGGAGGAAAAACTGCTCCAGGCTGGTGTCACTAAACAATCAACTTGCTTTTTGGGGGGGGCATTTCTAGTCCTATTCATCACAAAACAAATGAAAAGCAGCCATGTGGCATGATAAAATGAGGCAAAAGGGAAGAAATATTAGGTTGCTACGTTCAGAGGTATAATTTGGCCACTGGTATAACCTGCTCAGAAAAAACTCCAAGTGCAGGAACTTCAGTTTCTTACAACAGGGAGCCAGAATACTTGTGACCAAAATAATAATTTAATAGCACTTTTGATTACAGGGGTTTTTTTTCCATAAATTTCCATAAAATTACGTTAATTTAACATTGATCATTATATATCTATGTAAAAACAGGGAACTGATGTAAATTTGAGTGTTGCTGCTTGAATCACATCATAATTTACAGACACTGCAAACTGAGCTGTCTTGGAATCTCGTTAGGATTACTATGTGCTAGTCATGGTGCAGCTAACTTATGTAAAACAACCCCTTGGTAACAAGCTTGAATTTCTTTAGAATTCTTTCACAGTGGAAATACAATTGCCTGATAAAATTTCCCTCTGCTCCCTTTCCCCTTTTCAGGTACTGTTCTGTGGGTGGTTATATGCTTACATTATCTCGTTCTGTCCACTGAAAAACTCCTGTCTGAATGATCATCAGAGTATCTCGCTGGCTGATTGCTGGATAGGTGTCTTTCTCAAGCAGTTAAAACATTTAAATTTAAACAGTCATTCTTTTCCAGTATGTTGGATCTTTCTGAGAAACTTCTTTCAGGATGGCCATTTAATTTTAACACACTGGAATGAAAAAAATGCTCATAGGCATAGCTGATTTCAGGGTGTTATGTAGGAAGTGATCCTTTACTGATATTTGGAATCATTACATTGGTGTGACCGACTTTAATATTAAAGTTATGATCTAGACAAGCAGTGGGATCTAAAAGTCTCTAAACAATGTCTTGTCTTTGCAGCTCACTCCAGAGCAAATAAGCATGGATTTGAAAAGTGATTTCATGTACCGTTTGGAGCATGATCAAGAACTACAAAGTGTAAGTCCACTTCCTGTGACGCGACATGATGTGACACGCTCGCACTAGTCTTTTTCTTTTCCAGGAGAGGTTGAACGTTTCATACATGAAATGTGTACGATTTCAGTAGTAACACCCACTAAGTGTTCAGACACACACTAAGTGTTCTGGGGATGTGTTGCACTGTGTTCTTAACACATTTTTTCCTTTGTGTAAATGCAACCTGTGTAGAAGAGTGGGACAGAGTATGGATGTGGAGCACAATAGGTTCGTTTTTGGAAATGCGCTGGATTTTTTTTTGCAGATCCAACAAGAGAGAGAGGCCTTACCCGTGAAGAATTTTGAAAGTGAAATTCTGGATGCAGTACGTCACAATCCTGTTGTTGTAATCCGTGGTGCCACTGGTTGTGGCAAAACCACGCAAGTTCCGCAGTACATCCTGGATGAGTACATCAGAACCAACAGAGCTGCCGAGTGCAACATCATAGTGACGCAGGTGAGGAGTGTGTTACAAACACAGCTGCTTTGGTTTTGTCATCAGACACTAGAAATCACCTATTGGGATGTGTTGAAAAATCTTATTGTTGGAGGGTGTGGTTCATAAAAGTATCTCCTCTGCACTACACACAGGAGAAAGTTCAGTGTCATGTATATTTTCATTTGGAGTGTTATTTTTCCATGTATCTATATTTAGGATAATCTGGCTTACAGCTTGCCCAGGTGGAAACTTTTTGGCAGACAGAAGGGAAATGTTTTGGCAAATGCCATCTGATAGTTCCCATATATCCCTCCCCTGTAATTTTATGTGCAGAATGAACCATTCCAGAAGAAAAAAGCCTGCTCCTGTGGATACTATTTTTTTAATGACCATTCTGTAAAAAAATCTTAGGGCTGGACACCTATAGAATTGATAATTTAAGTTATTGGTTTTGGTGACACATTGATAAACTTAGAAAACTTCATCATTAAGTTAGAGAAAACTTTTTCATCCCTCAGCCTCGGAGGATTAGTGCGGTTTCTGTAGCAGAGCGTGTGTCATATGAGAGAGGAGAGCAGCCTGGGCAAAGCTGTGGCTACAGCGTGCGATTTGAATCCGTGCTCCCTCGGCCACATGCCAGTGTGATGTTCTGCACTGTAGGTTGGTATTATCTTGTTTCTGTTTAGGGCTTATTACTTATAGCTCTGAATTCTTTGACTTAGCAGCAAAAGTAGATGTATGATTACATCAAAATATTTAGAAAGTTTATTTCAAAGACTGAAAGGCTTTTTTTTTTTTTTAATAGAAGTTTGTTGACATGCTGTTGTGCAAAGATTGTTGTTCAGAAGTATAATACAGATCTAACACCACACAGAAGTAATCTTCTGAACAGATAAAATTTCCATATATTGATTGTCCTTAGAAGACAGAAGGGGAAGCAATAGTGGGTGGGAAAGAAGAAAAAGCCTTTCTAGTAGTAATACTTTATGACCTTGCCATCCCTTGTACAAATGAAAGTAGAGCAGTTAGAGATGGGGCTGTAAGAGGTGCTGGGCAGCCTGCACACAACTTAAACCTTGATGTTCCTGATGAAATGGCCGTGGGGGAAGATTGAGCTGATACTTACATGAACTGCTGTATCTCTTGAAGGTGTTCTTCTGAGAAAGGTGGAGGCTGGGATCCGTGGCATTAGTCATGTTGTTGTTGATGAGATCCACGAAAGAGACATTAATGTGAGTTAGCTGGTGATTGTGACCCTATTTCTCTCTGTGCTTCTGTTCTGTTTAAGTTTTGCATGTGTTCTTGTGTAATAACTGACATGAAAGGAAACTGTTTGTTACTAAATGCTATCTATGTGAGCTTTCATTTTCACTAAGATTTTTAGAAGATCTTAATACTCCCTACCCCATAAAAAGAGCAAGGACTTGTGCTTTGTTGCTGCCCTATCTCTTTTTTTTTTTTTTTTTTCCTGGTAGGCTCTCCTCCTACGTCTTGCTTCTTTTTGGAAAATAAAACACCATGGTACAAACACTTCTTGTCCAAATGTGGGAGCATATTGAATGTCACTTATTTTGGAGTGCTTTTTCTGACAGTGCTGTGTTACTGTAACCAAACAGCATTGGTATTTACACAAGCTGCCATCTTGGTAGTGACAAACTTAAATTCAGTTTTGACACAAAAAAAAAAAAGCAGAATTGAGGGAGGAATTGTATGTAACTTAAAAAATGGGAAATACTGATTGTTCTGTATAGTTTTCAGCTTTGCCACACCAAGAGTGAAAGGAACTGCTGAGTTCTGACATGACATTTAATCTTGTTTAGACAGAAGTTGAGGACTTGTTTCGATGGGAAAAATCTACATTGCAATTCCAATCTCTTAATCTATTTTTATTAATGTTGTAAAATAAAAGTTTTCAAATTTTGAATGAGTTTGGAATTTTATCTGTTGAACTAAGGGTCTGCCTAACTGCATGGCAAAACTAAGTAAATGTCATGTTTAAATGGAAATACAGAACTTCACCTACAGCTGCACTGAGTCATTCCTTTTTATTTTATGAACTATGGCTGCTTTATATGTAAACCAAGTTTAGAAGGACCTGAGGTAGTGATGTATTGTTAGGAGGGAGGCAAACTAATTTTGAATGCTTTACTTTGCTTCATTCTGATAAAAGAATAACACTTCTTTACACTGCAAATCCTAAAATCCCAGAAATTGCTGTATCTGCAAAATAAATCACTGTTAACTGTTTCTGGTTCTGGAATATGTTGTGAGAATTGTTTTGTCTCTTGCCCAGCAAAGCTTCCACTCAATAAATCATATGTCTGTGTAATTCTTTCTGGTCTCTTGGGAAGTTGTTGCTTCTTATGGGTAGGAGATTAATGATGTTCTCACTTTCTTTCTATGCAGACTGACTTTCTCTTGGTGGTGCTGAGAGATGTGGTTCAGACATATCCTGAAATCAGAGTTATCCTCATGTCTGCCACCATCGATACCAGTATGTTTTGTGAATACTTCTTCAACTGTCCTATCATTGAAGTTTTTGGTAGAACCTACCCTGTCCAAGGTAAGTTGTCAGAATTCAGAAACTGCTTAGGTTTTTATTTTATCCATCATATTCTTTTAAAATTATGGGTACAGCAAAATACATGTCAGTCCAAAAGAAACCATGTCTTACAGATGTGGCTTGCCCTGGGCAAAGAAGTCAGTAACACTGAATCATTTCACAGAATCAGTTGGTTTAAAACCAAAACTAACCAAATAAACAATACTACACCCCCAAAAGAACCCCAGCAAACAAACCTCACAACACAAAACCTCACCACCCTAAAACATAACCACTTGGGGTAATTTCAGTTGGAGAATGAGATAGTAATAGTCAAGCTACGGAGTTTCAGATTGCTTGTCTGTGATATTATGAATAATTGAAATAGCTGTAGATAAGCCAGTATAAAACCGAACCAACCAGTGCTTAGTCTTAATAACCAACACTTGTGTGTCCCTGCAGATTATTTTTTGGAAGACTGCATTCAAATGACTCAGTTCATTCCTCCACCAAAGGAAAAGAAGAAGAAAGAGAAAGATGAAGAAAATGGAGAAGATGATGATGTATGTTGGGCTTTTTTAATATGAAAAATTAGACAAGTGCCAGTTAGGACTTGAACTCAAGTGTAATTCACTTGGCATTGTTGAACCTAAACACTTCCAGCAGCTTTTATTATTTTTAATATCCGAGATTGATGTTAACTTGAGAAATAGAAATTAATTTTCTCATTGCCTTTGTAAACTGAAGAATTTCTTTTTTTTTATGTCAAAACTAAATTTCTTACATTTCATCAGCCTGCTTCTCTTATAGAACTGAAAAGCTTTTAAAAGTGAAAAGGTTGGTCACCTTGGAGGAAGAAATAGATCCACAAATAGGAGCTTGTTGATACCTTTTCAGGGTGAAAATGTAGATTCTCTCCCTTCTCTGGCAGCCAGTACTGTTAGCACTTACATGCACTGTCAAGAAACTATCACTTTCATGATACAGCTTTTAATATGTAGGTCTGAAACTATTGTTGAGATCAGTTATTTGATATTTTTTAAGATGACCTTTTATTTTCTTGAAAGGAGCATTTTCTTCTGCTTCTTCATTATCCCCATTCATCTGAAGGGAAGTTAAATTAGTTTGATAGCTTCCTGCTGCAAAATTGTACCAAGTTAGAACTCGGTGCAATGGAATTGTAATTCAGTTCTTAAAAAGCTGTGGAAGCAGGACTTGAACTTCTCTTGCCATTCTGTGATCTGTGCCTGAGATGATCTTCCCCATCAACTACCTGCATATCTCATTTTTGTCTTTGACTGGCAAGACAGTCTCCACAGTTTGATTAAATTAATCTGTATTATTTCTTTTGTGGTTTATTTAATTTTTTTTTTCTTTCTTTTTTTTTTTTTTTTTTTTTTCCCCCCCCTATAGGCCAATTGCAACCTTATTTGCAGTGATGAGTATGGCCCAGAAACAAAGAACTCCATGGCTCAGCTGAATGAGAAAGAAACTTCTTTTGAACTCATTGAGGCCCTGCTTATTTATATCAAGACTTTGAATGTCCCAGGAGCTGTGCTTGTTTTCTTGCCTGGATGGAACTTGATATATACAATGCAGAAACATCTCGAAATGAATCCCCGCTTTGGTACAAGCACCTGTCTTCTGTTGTATTGCATTTTTTCCAAAGGAAGCTACTGCCTGTGTAAAGATAAGAGTTGGATGAGTGGCTATGGGAGCTGGATTAACTTGTGAGGAGAATGAAAGTGATTATGTTGTACAAAGAGGAGATGAGATTCGTTAATGGCAGTTACTGACCTTCTTGTATTCACGTTGTAGGAGGCCACCAGTATAGAATTTTACCTCTGCATTCGCAAATTCCGCTGGAGGAACAGCGCCGAGTGTTTGATCCTGTGCCTCCGGGAGTAACGAAAGTATGAGAGCCTTCCCTGTGGGGAGTGTAACACCATCCCTTCTGTTGTGCTTTTGTGGAATGTATTGCTGACTCTTTCATAGAAGTTATGTAGTTTATCTTGCAGTCCATGCTTAACTTTTTCAAACCAAATATATTTCACTATGCATTTCCCGTCTTTTATAGGTTATTTTATCTACCAGCATTGCTGAGACAAGCATTACCATCAATGATGTGGTCTATGTTATAGACTCCTGCAAGTGAGTTCATGAAGCAGTTTTTTGTTTTGTAAATCCTATTCTCTGAAAGGCAGAAAGGGTTTTCTGAATGTACAGAACTGCTTTGTGTTCTGTAGTAGTGGCAGAGCTGAATTTGAGGACTCTTAACTCACTCAAGTCAAATTTGCATTGTCTTTAGTTGTTCAACACAGTTCCAGCCCTCGATGGCATGTCAGTTCACACTGGCACTGCTCATGTGAGGTGTTGCTGGGTCTCTGTGTGTATTTGAAATACGTCATCTGCCCAATGAGTATTGCAAACTCTCAGTGTACGGCTGTTGGAAAAGAGGGAGACTTGCATCATCTGTTAAGATCCTGGCTTGCTGTGCATGTTTTCTGTGCAGGTTACATGTAGCGATCTCATTAATTGCATGAGAATTGTTAAGCTTTTGAGACAGTTGTGAAAACTTCCTTCTGTGTATAGCTTGGGGCACTGCTTAATAAAGAGTGTGCTACTTTAGGTTCCAGATCGATGCCAATCTAACCAAAGCTTAGCGAGTCAAACAGGAGCAGTTTGCATCTCAAAAGCAGTGTGGCTGCAAGCAATAAAATAAGAACTGATTTGGCAGGATTTAAGATGAAGAACATCTGTTCTGAAGTGTTGCTGCTTTTTTCTGTAACAGACAAAAAGTGAAGCTGTTCACCGCTCATAACAACATGACAAACTACGCCACGGTCTGGGCATCAAAAACTAATTTGGAGCAGAGGAAAGGAAGAGCGGGACGTGTGCGCCCTGGATTTTGTTTCCGTTTGTGCAGCAGAGCTCGCTTTGAAAGGTGAGGGTGTGCTCTTTAGAAAGAACATAACCTCAGAGACTTCTGCCACAACTGTTGTGTGCTACTTCTGATCAAACTGGGGAAATAATTTCAGAAAGCACAGGGAGGAGATGCACGAAGTCAGTTCATACTGGAATAACTCTGTTCTTCTGCTGAAATAAAATGTACCTCTGTTTATGTACCCACAGTACGAGGTGGATAAATAGTTCATGATTTTGTTGTTAAGAACTTCACTGCAGTCTACAGAACCTCTCAGGAAGAAAATAATACTGCTTGGGAATCGAGGCAAGGCAGAAAAGAGCTGTGGAATGAGGAGAAGGCTCTAGTTTGCCTTCAAACACTGTGGGCACTTGGCATTTCACATAACAGGCAATTTTATCATGAAAGTGGTACAAAACAGGGAAGGCAGATGTTGCTTTTCCCTCCATCCTTATTCTGTGGCCAGGAAGCCCCTTCATACTGCTCTGGCACCTTCCCTGCTGCTGAAACATTTGACCTCTTCTATCTGCCAAGTTGTTTCTCAGCTCCTAGAGCCATGGAACTCTTTTTGCTGCTTGACGAAGTCTACACAGCTGTTGCGTGCAGTGTTTGATCTCTCTCACAAATGTTTCAGTGCCCCTTTCTCAGATAGCCATGAGAGCATAGCTGTGTTTTGATGTTCAGTGTAATCTCTGAAAGCATCTGCTGTCTCAGGAGTGCAAACCTTCCTTAGCATCACAGGAGATGATTGTAGGGCAGGTGTGGGGCTGGACACAGCCATGCTGCAAATCAGGAGCTTCAGCCTTGCAGACTTTGCATGTTCGGCTCATGCTAGAAACCACCCCAGGTAGTGGTGGCATGAGGGCTGTACCCTCTGTGCATTTCCACTGTAAATGTAGCCTGAGGTGGGAATTGAAAGGCACAGAAGATGAACACTGGTAGAAGAGCCTAAGTTACAGGAGCACAGTGAGGGTTGGTGGGTTGGCTGGTAGGTGGTATTTAT
Source organism: Megaceryle maxima (assembly GCA_024605025.1). Lineage (NCBI taxonomy): Eukaryota > Metazoa > Chordata > Aves > Coraciiformes > Cerylidae > Megaceryle > Megaceryle maxima. The sequence continues at coordinate 32,385 of JANHGN010006794.1, read as the reverse complement.
GCTGATACAAGCAGATACCAGTATCCCAGCTTGGATCAGCACCAGTGTGGCCAGCAGGACTAGGGCAAGGATCATCCCCCTGGACTTGGCACGGGGGAAACTGCACCTTGAATCCTGGGTTCAGTTTTGGGCCTCTCACTCCCAAGAAGGACATTGAGGGGCTGGAGTGTGTCCAGAGAAAGGCAACAAAACGGGTGATGGCTCTAGAGCACAAGTGTTGTGAGGAGTGGCTGAGGGACCTGGAGTTGTTGAGCCTGGAGAAAAGGAGGCTCAGGGGAGACCTTCTTGCTCTCAACAGCTCCCTGAAAGGAGGTTGGAGCCAGGTGGGGTTGGTCTCTTCTTCCAAGGAACAAGCGATAGGACAAGAGGAAATGGCCTCAAGTTGTGCCAGGGGAGGTTTAGGTTGGACATGAGGAACAATTTCTTGACTGAAAGGGTTGTGAAGGCCTGGCCCAGGCTGCTCAGGGCATTTGTAGTCCCTGTTCCTGGAGGGGTTTAAAAGGTGTGTTGCTGAGGGACCTGGTTTAGTGTTGACCTGGCAGTGCTTGGTTAACAGTTGAACTTGATGATCTTCAGGGTCTGTTCCAACCAAAGTCATTGTGTGAGAGAATGACCCATGATAATGATCACAGCTGATGTTCAGAAAAATGCAAGCTTTTTTATTCTCTTCTCATTCCAGACTTCAAACTCATATGACACCTGAAATGTTTCGAACACCACTTCACGAAATTGCTTTGAGCATCAAATTGCTGCGGCTGGGAGGAATTGGTCAATTTTTGGCCAAAGCAATAGAACCACCACCTTTGGATGCAGTCATTGAAGCAGAACGGACACTAAAAGGTATCTTTGTCCACAAGACTGTGTCTTAATGAAGCTGCCTTCCAAGTGATTTCCCATGTCTAAAGATCTCTTAAAAACCGCTTTAACGTGTCAGGTTAGATTGTTTGTTTAGTAGCACGCTGTCTGAAACAGCAAGGTGTTTCCTGGATGCATCATGTGGGTGGCAGTGTCTTTTGCAGCTGAAGAAATACTTAATTCCCAAGTGGAGTGTCATTCCTTTCAGAAACTTGAGCCTTCAAACCTAAGGCTTGTTTTGTTCTTTTACCAGTAACTACGCTGGCTGCCAGCTTCCTGTTTTCCAGCTGTGGCACTGCTGTGTGTGACACAGATGCAGTCCAGTGCCTAAGGCATTTACAAAACTATCATAGAAGTACTGACAAAGAGAGGTTAGTAGTTTATTGTATAGCTACCCCTTTGTGCAGTTTGCTGACCCAATATCTCAGTATTTTGTCCAAGTAATTAAATCTCCAGTTGATGAGCATGGAAGCATCAGTATCTTATCTTACCCTGCAGATAAGGAATGAAAAGCCAGGGGAAATGGCAAATGTTTGCAGCTTTAGCACCACACAGATGTTTCTGCACATGCCTCCCATTTCTTGGATGACCTGTGATTTTTCAGTACTTACACACCCCTCATAAGTTTCCAGGGTAGTGAGATGTGCTGCTTTTCACAAAACTCTTTAGGCTTTTGAGTTCAGTAGATAGCAAGAAAAATGGATTTGATAGCAGCTGAGGAGTCCTTTGCTTGTTTGTTTGTTTGCTTTCCCATTTAATTGGTGAGGCTACAAAGCTTTTCTTTTTTTTTCTCTTTTAAACATAAATCATTTAGTTATACTGAAGTTTCCCAAAGTAGTCTGTAAGTAGACTACATGAACTGTAAGTTTGCCTTTTTCATTTATATCCTGAAAGGGTTTTTAAAGATCACAACTTGGAGTGTTTTTCTTTGTCATGCAAACTTAAAAAGGGGTTTATGAATGACTAGAAGGATAAGGAGCCTGATGAGATCCTTCAGTCTGTACAGCAAACAGCCACTTGTTTCTTGTTCGACTTTATTATTGACAGCTTTGGGGATGAACTCAGGTGAGATTTTTTAGGTAATGGATGGAGAAAAAGGCAGGAAAAACCTTGTGGAATAGAGAGCCTGTCTTTGATGAAGAGGGTTCTGTGATTTGGCAGTTGCAATGAAGACTCTACAGTTGGCTGTGGTAGGGCTGCTTTGATTTTTTTTTTTTTTTATGAAACAGAAATTAAGTTAGATTAATTAGGTCAAAAACATTTTTCAAGTCCTTGTATAGTAGTGTAATAGTTTGTACAGAAACAAAGTAAAAAGGAATGGAAAAATATCCATGCAACTTAAAGTAATTATTTTAAAATAAATTGTGGAGGAGGTAGTAAAACATCTGTAAAGCTACAGTAAAATTTCTGTATTTGACCTCAGACCAGTTTTGAAAATCAGGTTGGCATTACTGTACATAACTTAAATATGGGTAGGATTCTACTGCACAATTACTAAAATTCTGAATTTGTTATCTAAGGATTTCTGAGACCATCTTTGATAATCTGGGATCTTTTTTCAGAGCTTGATGCCCTGGATTCCAATGATGAGTTGACACCCCTTGGAAGAATACTGGCCAAACTTCCCATTGAGCCTCGTCTTGGCAAGATGATGATAATGGGCTGTATTTTTTAGTGAGTTTAGTAGTCTCAGTCTGTGTAGGGTTTTTTTGTTCTTGTTCCTGAGCCTCTAGACATGTATGCTACGAGAGAATAAACCAATCCATTTAGATGAGTAATAAATGCTACAACTGGGCATAGGAAACTAAATGTTCATGAGAGCAGAGGATAAATAAATCCCAGTGTAGGGAATAGTCATGAAATTCTGAGATAACTGCAAGGGACCAGTAGAGGCTCAACTTATGAATGAAGAGTGGGACTCTAAATACTTTAGTATAGTGGTGAACTGAAGTTGAGGAGATGTGAAGTTGGACACCTAGAGAAGAAGAAAAATGGATCCACACGTTTTGCTTTAGCAGAAGTAATTGTGATGACTGTAGGGTCCTTTTCAACAGAAGAAAATGGGGTACAGATGTGGGGAAGGGGAGGGAAGGTAGACAAAGGGCTGTGAACACTTGTTTTTGTGAAAGTACTGGAATTGGAGTTAATTTAACATCTGGGGAAGTGTTTCTGAGAGGAATTCTGGTAGGTTGACGGTTGGACTTAATAATCTGAAAGGTCTCTTCCAATCAAAATGCTTCTGTGATTCTATAAGGACCAAATTACTAAGGTCTCTAGCAGAGAATTTTTTACTACTATCAACAGCCGGTAGCAGCTGACAGCATAACTGTGATTAAACTAAATCTTGGTGCTTTTTGTGGGTTTTTTTTAGTGTGGGAGATGCTATTTGTACCATCTCTGCAGCCACCTGTTTCCCTGAACCTTTCATCAGTGAAGGCAAACGTCTGGGTTACGTCCACAGGAATTTTGCTGGGAGCAGGTTTTCAGATCATGTTGCTTTGCTCTCCGTCTTCCAAGCCTGGGACGATGCAAGGTAGATTGTCTTGGCACAAAATTTGATGAGAAGTTGTGGGTTGCACAGGGTGAGCAGTTTTGTGACCAGACTATGGATGCTACAACAGCTAAGAGTGTTGCACTCCTCCTTTTCCTGAGCAAACTACTGTTTGGTTTTTTAGAATGGGTGGTGAAGAAGCCGAAAAAAGGTTTTGTGAACACAAAAGGCTCAGCATGGCTACTCTGAGAATGACTTGGGAAGCAAAAGTCCAGCTGAAAGATATACTTATTAATTCTGGCTTCCCTGAAGGTGAGTCCACTTGGACATCATTTAATAATTACATTTTTCTTTCTGAGATGAGAAATAAATAAACTTGGTAATCTGTGATGAACACACAGAGTGCAGAGGCCTACAGTGGATTTGCTATAAAGTTGTTCTGCTTTTACAGCTGCCCTCAGATGAGATTTTAGTGCTGTCTGTCCTGGTTTCATTCTCTTGTAGCTGCCTACACCAAGAGAAGTTACGGTGGCTGTGCTGCAGCATAGGGAGATTTTGGAGACCAAGGTTAGGGCTGTAGGATTCAAAACTCATTACTAACAATTGTCCTTGGAGAATTACCTCCCTGATTTTCTTTCTCCTTCATTTGTCACATCTCTAAAATGCGCTGTGCTTCTCATCTCCTTTTCATTAGCCTTAGCAGGGAGGCTGTGTGATCTAAACATGCTGCTATGTGACTTTCTGGGTTGCTGCAGGAGGGATGTGCAGTAGTGTGGCATTTTATTCAATTTTCTAAGGAAAAAAAAAAAAAAATTCTTAAACTTGCCCAGGTTTTCAATTTGCCTGTGTTCCTGGGGCTTGGCTGATTGCATTTACCAGATGTTCATCCCCCTTTTTTTTTTTTTTTTTTTTTTTTTTTTTTTTTTTTTCCCCTTCTCTCCTCATGCTGCTCAAATCATTGCTGCATTTATCCTTAACTTTATTTCTGGGCAAGATGACCTGGAAGCAAGCTACCAGAGACTCTGGGGAGGTTTGTAAAAATAAACTAACAAAACCAGCTATTCTGACCTCCCCCACAAGATCTGTCTCCAAAACAAATGACAGTAAACACACTGTGGTGCAGCACATTCTGGGCAAACCCCTCTCTCCTTGTTTTTAAAGAGCTTGGGAGAGAAAGATCTCTCTTTGTGGTAGCATTTTTTTGCTTTTTCTCTCCATGAATAACTTGAAAAATGAAGTGAAATGAAGTGAAATGCTTTAAGAGCAGAGCATATTTGAGAACAGATTCACATCTACCTGTTGATTGAACCAGAAAATTCATTGATCTGGGAACCTCCACAGCCCTGCTGCACTGCCCTGGGTTAGCTGTGAGCATGAGCCAGTCTTCTCTTCTCTGTCAACAGAGTGTTTGGTGACTCAACCCTTTAACAACACTGGACCAGATAATAATCTGGATGTTGTAATCTCCCTGCTTGCTTTTGGGGTCTACCCCAACGTCTGCTACCACAAGGAGAAGAGGAAAATTCTTACCACGGAGGGGCACAACGCACTCATCCACAAGTCATCTGTCAACTGCCCTTTCAGCAGCCAGGACATCAAGTATCCATCACCTTTTTTTGTTTTTGGAGAAAAGGTAAAGACTTTGTTCTCAAGCATGTGCTGCCAAGTTGTCCAAGAGGCAGTTTTTGGTAAAGGAGCCATAAAAAAAAAAAAAAACCCTGCACTGCGCAATAATTAGCTTGGGTTTTAGTTGGTTGGGTTTTTTTGGTTTGTTGGTTTTTTTTCCCAGAAAGCGAACTGTATGTGGTCATGGTGTCACTCAGCTCTCCAGTAACTTCCAGTCAGCCACATTCAGTAGAAGTAGAGCTGCCTAGAAAGTTCCTGTGAGTTTTGTGCAAACAGCCAGGTAGTAGAGAAAGATCTAAATTATTATCTTCTTTAAGAGGTTGCTCTAGGAGCTTTTCTGTACTAATTAGACACTAGAGAATTTTTGCCCTTATCAATTCTGTTTCTTATGAATCCAGAGAGAAAATGGAAATAGGTAATATGGCAGCAGGGTGCTCCCTGTCTGGCATGGAGGTAGTTTGTCACCTCCTGAGGACAACTCCCATTTCCCAAGCATCTCATAAAAACACCCTGAGATGTTTTCCTCGGGGTGCCCATGGCCTGTTCCTCATTCCCATTAATTTTGTGTACTTGGCACATACTGCACATGTGCACTGAAATCCCCGTGTGCACTCACATGCTCCAGCATTGGTGGTCATTAATGCAACAGCTCCTGCCTGCCCTTTGTTCAGGCAGCAAATGAAGGCAGTGCCTTTGTGTAGGACGGAGCTGGGAGATGTTCCTCGGCCTGCCAACCTGTGCTTGTGCTGCCTGTGAACAGCCAGTCCAGCACAGTAATGGGGCAGACCCTGAAGCACTCTGTTGCCTGTTGTTGAAAACAGCTCTGCACAATATTGATGTTCCTTCTGCCTGGGAAGTGCTGTAAAATTCTATTTTTCAGAATGAACATTGAATTAACAAAGCCTGTTATTGTAAGGAAAGCCTCTTAAGACCTTACAGCAGAGGTGATGCTGTAGGGGTTTCTTTGTCAAGTTGTCTACATTGGTTAGTTGAGAACTGCATTTTATTTATGCTGATTTTTTTACACTCGGTCCTTTTTGCTGACATGCAACTTGTTTTAATAATGGTGGATGAACCATTTGATTGGTAGTAAATGGAATTTTGACCCCTTTAGGCACTGGTGGGGGACTTGGCTTGAAACGCTCTGAATTTTCACATCCATAGCTCAGAGCTGTGGTAAGGTTTTGCCTCTTCTTCACTCTTCATGACAGGATCCCAGATTGGTCAGACCTTTGATCTGCCTCAACCATTTCTGTGAAGTGAGCTCCTGTGAAAACATCAGAAGACTTTTGAACTCAAAAAGCTATACTTTATTCAAAGCATACAGGGGAAACTAAGAGTCACTAAGGCAGTGACTTAGAGAGAGGGAGACCAGGGTGAGGGAAGGATTTATATGCAGCTCTCTCCCCACCCATTGTTTACTTGCTAATAGAAAGCTTCTCTCTGAGATCTTGTTGTCTGTTTCCTGCTGCCTTTGACAGTCTCTCCCTGACCTGAAAATTCCCTGCCTCTTGCACAGGCCATTTTTCTGCCACAATTTCTATTCTAGAAGTTTCTCTCTTTTGAGCATATGGAGTAACTTCCAGGCAAGAGAGTATCTTCTCCCTGAGGACAAAGTACAACAGATTCTGCCCATCATGCTCCTGTGTGAAAGAAGGGTGGGAGAGAGGCAGCTGTCAGGGCAGGAGGCTGAAATCCCAAGTGCTGCTCTTCAGTTCCTCTTTAAAATGAAGGGCTGTGGCCCATGTAGTCAGTGCTGTTATCTCTGGCTTGGGTCAGGTGGCTTGTTAGTGTCCAAGTGCTCACTTCAAGTACAAGCCTACAGTCTCTTTTCTATTAAATGCCAAAGCAGGCTGGTCACACGTGTAGAGATATGTAGACACTTCAAATTTGCATGTGTAGGACCCTCCTAAAGAAGCACCATGAGCTTTTCATCGCAGCCCCAGCAGTGCAGAAAGTGTAAAGATAATTCAGTTATGCCTTGGTCATTTTTAAGGTTGGCAAAGCATGAAATGGCTCTTGCAAAGTGCCAGTCACAGACATGCAGTCATGGAAAAATGAATACTTGTAAATGACAAGTACTTCTGGGTGTTGTTTTTGCACCAGCCAGGGCTGAATCCCTGTAAACATCTGCCCACCATCCAATTTTGTGTGTGTGCTCTCATCAATTCCTAATGTTATATTGAGATTTTGTTCTTTTGTTGTGTGTGATGCTTGGATTTAGAAAATCCTCTGGTTTTGGTGGCCAGAGGAAGGTATAGGGATCTGTGTTCCATTTCAAGAGTCATATTCCTCTTCCACCTGCAGATCCGAACACGAGCCATCTCTGCCAAAGCCATGACCTTGGTGAGCCCACTGCAGCTGCTTCTCTTTGCCTCCAAGAAGGTCCTGTCGGATGGGGAGCTCATTCTGGTGGATGACTGGTATGGACCTGTTAGGTGCTTGTAATATTCAAGCCTGTGAAAGAGCACAGACCGAGGGGGAGCAGCTGAATAACGCAGACACAAATCCCTGTAGGGTAGGAACCCCGCTGCAAGCCGTGTGTGCCAGGTTAATTGTGAGGGCATTACTTATGTTTGTGCTGAGGAAGGGAGGGGTTTGTATTGGCAGCGCTGTTTTCATGCAGATTATTATTAATTGAAAACGTGGTAACAAGGCTCCAAGGCAGGTTCCATAAAAATTGCTGTCTTGTTCCCCTTTTAACTGGAATGCGAATGAGAGATACTGTGTTATTTTGGACCTCCTTTTCAGACAGAGCCTGAGGAAACCTTGTTTTTAAGTCCTGGAAGTACAGCTTGAGGAGAGAAATGCTTGAGGATTCATTGGTCACCTGTGGCAGTGTACATTTTATGGCCACGACCAAATACCATCTGGATGTCTGGGTTTTTTTTCCACTCTCATCAGTAAAATGGAGGTGAAGAATTGCTTAAGCTTAATTCTCTAATATTTTTGAGGATGGCCTGGAGCTTTCAAAATCTTGAAGAGCCTCATGATTTTAGTTTCCTTTATATTTTTGTATCTTTCTGTTTTGATGGTAAAGGTTATGTAATGATGTTATCTGAGCATGTTAAATCTCAGGTAGTTACATTGTAACAATGTCAAATTGTAGGGATCTTTCAAGTTTTCCTCTTCAAATTCACACCCCTTCAGTGATAAATTAGAATTTCAAAGAGGAGAATAGAAATTACTGGCTCAGTATGTACAGCATTCAGTGAAAAGCCACTCTACAGAGCGTCTTTCATAACAGGGTCTCTCCTAGAAGTTGTGATACATCTACTGCTCTTCTTTGTGCTGTAGGATCAAGCTTAAGATGTCCCACAATGCGGCTGCCTGCATCACAGCTCTGCGTGCAGCCATGGAGGCTCTTGTCGTGGAAGTGACTAAAGATCCTGAGATCATTCGGCAGCTGGACCCAGCGAATGAGCGAATGCTGAACGTGATCCGTCAGCTCTCCAGGCCGTCGGCTGCAGGCATCAGCCTCATGGCTGCCAACACAAGGTGAGCTCGGCTCCATCGGCTGGCGCGGTTGTATTCAAAGCCTGATGTAAGTAGATCACAGCCTGTTTCCACAGGAAGCACAAGCAGCTCTCAGGAATAAAAGCTGTCTTAGCCTCTTCCAAAAAGCAATGACTTTGAAAGAAAAGATAATCCAGATTTATTTGGGGCAAACTTATTTATCTCTGTCTCTGGAAATAAAATAGTGGGCTGTATTTGTCTTGCTTCTGAAGCAAAGGAAAATGAAAACACCTGTGAGCTGTTAGTTAACTTCAGAAACAAAACAGAGAAGAGTTTCATTGTACCCTCTGCAGTGTTTTGTGAGGAGCAAAATAGAATCATAGAATGTTAGGGGTTGGAAGGGACCTAGAAAGATCATCTAGTCCAACCCCCCTGCCAGAGCAGGATCTAGATCAAGTCACACAGGAACATGTCCAGGCAGGTTTGAACGTCTCCAGAGAAGACGACACCACAACCCCCCTGGGCAGCCTGTCTGCTCTGTCACCCTCACTGTGAAAAAGTTTTTCCTTATGTTTACCCTAAACCTCTTGTGTTCCAACTTACTCCCATTGCCAAGTAAGGATCACTGTGCTCGCACAAACAGGAATGGGTCTCCCCACACATTTGTGCGAGCTGGAGAAGTGGGATTGAGGGGAAAACTTTCTATCCCAGGTGTAGAACTGGTTGAGATGTAGAGGAGGGACTGTTTATGTGGCATAGCCATTCCCAGCTTAGCTTTACTAAAGTGGAAAAGGTGCACAAGTGTAATGGTAATTCACAGAATACCAGCATGGTGGGGCTTGGAAGAGACCTCTGGAGATCATCCTGTCCAACCCCCCTGCTCCAGCAGGGCTACCCAGAGCAGGGGGCCCAGGATCTCATTGTCCAGGTGGGTTTGGAATCTCTCCAGAGGAGACTCCACAACCTCTCTGGGCAGCCTGGGCCAGGCTCTGCCACCCTTACAGGAAGGAATTTTTTTCCTTCTGTTCAGAGGAAACTTCATGGGTTCCAGTGTGTGCCTGTTGCCCCTTGTCCTGTCACTGGGCACCACTGAAAAGAGTCTGGCCCCAGCCTCTTTCTCCGCAGGGGCACTTTAGCTATTGATCAGCATTGGTCAGATCCCCTCTCAGTCTGCTCTTCTCCAGCTAAACAGCCCCAGGGCTCTCAGCCTGTCAAACATCTATTCAATCAAACACCACATTCTGTTAGCAGAGGCATCGCAACCCAGTATCCTGGCATTTGATTATTCCTGTAATAGTTTAAAAACCAGAATCTGAACGATTGCATTAAATCGAGAACGTTTCTCCTTGCCAGGTTCGGTGATGGTCCTCGCCCCCCCAAAATGCCTCGCTACGACAATGGAGGTGGCTACCGAGGCTGGGGAGGTTCCCCGCGCGGCTCTGGCTACAGAGGTAGAGGGTACGGTGGCTACGGCTGGCACTCGGGAGGAAGAGGATACCAAAGTAGCCCGGGGGGAGGCTACCGAGGAGGAGGCTACCGAGGACCAGGTGGTGGCTACAGTGGAGGCTCTGGGGCTCCGGGGAGGGGCAGGTGGTAGGGACGGAAGCTCACCAAGGTCTTTCCACTTGACAGAAGCGTGTTTCACTTCCCAGTCACTTTCTTGCTGTAACCACTCTGCTGTTTCAGTTCCTTAGTACAAGTCCAGCTCTGTAATATATCATGCCCTTAGGGAATCTACTGCAGGTTGTATGATTTTATTCTTAATAAAGAGTTTGTTTTTAAAGACTTACATGCTACACATTTAATTTTTGATTTGGATTTGGATTTGGCTTCAGCTTTTGAAGCCATCTGTTGTTAGTTTTGGTTGCTGGAGGTATAAGGCTGTCTGAGGAAACCTTTTCAGTGTCTAAACCCCTTGTCTGCCAAACAAATTTCAAGTGACAGAATTTGAGCTCAGTGGGGATTTTTCTTTGTTGCCTAATAACCTGTGCAAATAGGCCTTGCTGCAGTGGTTTGCTCTCTGTGCCAGGTAGTGCTTGGTTCATCTGCAGCCAGCCCTGGCCTTCTGTGGGCTGTGTTACAGCTCCTGGCACAGCAGCTGGTTAGCTCTTGTGCTGACCCAGATGACAGAGGGACATGGAATAGCTTTTTCCAAGAATGATATGATGCTGCTTGTCTCTGCAGAACTTGAAGTGATCTCAGAAGACTGAACTGTGCCCTTCATCTGAGGCAGTGGTCATTTCACAGAATCATAGACTCCTTTTGGCTGGAAAAGATCTTTAAGATCATTGAGGTGAATTGCTAACCCAGCACTGCCAGGACACCACTAAACCATGTCCCTCAGCAGCTCATCTGCATGTCTTTTAAACCCCTCCAGAGGTGGGGAGTCCCCTTTTCCAGGGCTTTACAATCCTTTTGGGGAACAATTTTTCCTCATGTCCAACCTAAACCTCACCTGGCACAACCTGGGGCTTTTTCCTCTTGTCCTATCCCTTGTTCCTTGGGAGAAGAGACCAACCCCACCTGGCTCCAACCTCCTTTCAGGTTGTTGCTGAGAGTGAGAAGGTCTCCCCTGAGCTGCCTTTTCTCCAGGCTCAACAACCCCAGGTCCCTCAGCTACTTCTCACAACACTTGTGCTCTAGACCCTTCCCCAGCTTTGATGCCCTTCTCTGGACATGCTCCAACCCCTCAATGTCCTTCTTGGGAGTGAGGGGTCCAAAACTGAACTCGGATTTGCAATATTTACATTGCTGCTCTGATACAGTCACGCTTCATTCTTCTAAATACATGTGAAAGAAAGTGATCCTTTAATGAGAGCTCATTGAAATTGCAGCCTGTGGATTCCAGATGTTCAGAGCTCAGCTGGCTGGTTGTTGCTTGCAGCAGTGTATCGACACACGGGCGATGAAGAGCCTTCTCATGAGGTCTGGTTTCCTCCATACCTCCCAGACTAGCGCTGGGAAGTGATCTGGAGCAGGGGTAGATGACACGGGGTACCCACAGATGACACTGGCTACCTTCAGGTACACGTTGCTCTCGGGCGTTTTCTACAGTCAGGCTGTGTTGTTCAGGAACACCTGTGGGTACAGTATGAGGTTCCAGTTTACAATAGATGTGTCCATAGGAATGGTATTGGAGTTTTTTTGGCCAAGACTCCCTTACCTCTCTCACAGCATGGTCATAAAACCAGCTGTGGACCTGGGGCAGCAGCAGGTGGGTTCTGCCCTTCGCACTGCCTCATACTGTAGCAGCAGAGGATGATGTCTGTGGGCATGGCTTGGTATGAATCCAGTTCCCTTACCAAGCCTGGCAGGATTAACTTCCCCACACCCCCAGTAATCCAACTGGAACACTTATTCAGAACCAACAATAAGATGCATTTACTGGGGTGTGGGAGATATTGGTGTCTTGTATTTCTAATGAAGAGTTCTTTAAAACTGGGTAAGGATGAAACACCTTTTCTTTAATCAAACTGCTAAAAGCCAACTGCCTTGAAGTTTAGATACCCAGTTATGAATTAGAGAGCTATCTTGATCCCTTCAAGTGTATCAGTATTCATCTCCAGACTTAAATCCAGGATTAATTGGGAGTGTGTGTAATTTTCTGCATGGCCTGATGCAGTGAACTCCACAATCCTTCCTGCTGATCTTGACTTTTCCGTGGGTTGAAGAACAGTCATTCTGTGCCACCGTTACTGAAAATGCAATTCTTCTCCAGGAATAACCCATTAGGGCATCCAGAGGGATGGATGGGGAAGGATGTGCTGTGCTGTCAGTCACCTTCCCTTCCCACATCTGTATTTACTGCATCCAGACACAATGTGCTTTCCTTGGCTTGCCCCTCAAATTTTCTTTTATCCCATTTGTGTTACTAACACTAAACTGGAAGCAGGAAGCAGATGTCCCATGGTTTTCAAAACAATTCTGCTTAATAATTTCAGTATTGAGCCTGCAAGTTTTAAGCATGATCTAATATCTGTTAAAGCTCTCAAATTTGCTCTCTGTTACTGGTCTTAAAAGAAGTTGGCATTTAACCAGGAGGGATTGGTGCAAGGTGAACATAGACCAGTGCTTAAGAGCCCTGCATCTTCAGGCTGTTCAGTACCACCACAGTCTCTACACGTGCAGAAATGGAACTGGAGGTACTGGGTAAAATTCAGATGGACTCCAGTGAGCTGGCCTCCCTTTGGAAAGCAACTTTGCTTGCGTTCCTGTGACCAAGTCCTGCTGTTTCAGTTCAGCTTTTATTGTTCTGATCAGGTACTTAATGTGTAGCGAGGCCCTTTGCCTCAGTCTGTATTCAACTACATAATTACCAGTAGCTCTTGGTAATGCTTCTAATTTCTTGTTTTAGGAGGTGGAATAGGATACCAGGGATTATCAGCTGTATGTACAATATTCTATCATACTAGCTAAAAATGGTTTTACTGGGAGTGCTTTGATGTTAAGTCCTTGCTAAAGAAGTCCCACTTTTAGAGTAAAGTTGATGTTTCTCAGGTCTGTTTACAAAATTATCTACTATTATTGTAAGAAGACCATAAAATGTTACCTTGGTGTTAACACCACCCTGGCTGTGGTGTGAGGCCTCACTGGGTCTGGTGCTGTTAGTACTTCAACGGCTGGACTTGATCTTGAAGCTCTCTTCCAACCAAAGTGATTTATGATTCTACTGTGGTGATGAACTTTGTCACTCTCTAAGGTGACTGTGCTTCTTGGGTGCAGCTCAACACCAGAGCCCTGTTCATTAACACAAAGCTTGTATCTAATTCCATGTTGCTGCTAAGAATTGCTGAACAAGTCAAGGGTAGAGTCAGGTGTAATAACGTATGAAGTTTTGTAGGTCACACACCTATGTTGGGAGTTGCTGCCTGGATGGAGCTGGCAATGACACCCGGCCCTGAGGGCTGTTTGGGTTGCAGGTTGCAGCAGGGGAAGGCAGTGGACTATTTAGCACCTACAAATGAGAGCTTAGCTGGTTTTATCGATGTGCTGGTGTTTTACCTATTAAGGCGTGTCAAACATGCAAACACTGCTTAACAATCTTCAGTCTGGTTTTTAGTACCTAATCCACTGGGAGCAGTGAAGTGGGCAGGCGGTAATCCTTGCCTACACTTCCCGTGCCAGAGCTGAATAGTGCAGTCTAAACAAGGAGTGACATGCTAATGAGGAGCTTAAACAGACCCGGCACAGAAAATGGAAAAGTAACCTGAAATGACATGTAAGGGTTTGCAGTAAAAACTGAGCTTGCACGGAGTTGACTGTGTCAGAAAATTGATCTGTGTTTGGTTTCAAAAAAGCCACCTTGTCAGAGCACTCCCATCTCTTGTACAGCAAATGTAATTATCTGAAACCCAAGAAGAACAAAGTACCTGAGCTCCCATTACCTCGTCATCGGCCATGGTCACAGGCGCCAGGTCCAGGCACCATTGACTGTTCTCTGCTGTACCAACCAAAGGTGCCTTACATTTGTGTCTTGGGCTTCTGATACCACAAAGCTCTCCTGAGGGGGTTCGGACACAATCATGGGTTCTTCTGGTTTTCCAGTTCCAAGTGGAAAAGAAGAGTCAAAGTCATATTCATAACAATGTCAAAACCAGAATATGAAGGCTAACACTTGGTGGTTATTTGGATTTTTTTTCTTGCTTGTTTGCATAAATATTAAACT
>JANHGN010006794.1:0-18192 GCA_024605025.1 Megaceryle maxima | reverse complement strand
GAAAAAAAATATTAATTAAAATTAGAGCTGCCATTTCTGCTTAACTTTATGCTGCTTTAAAAGACATATATTTTATATATATATATGCTTTCTAAAACTACTTTTTCACTGAATTCCTGCTATAGAGTATACCAGTTACTGTTGCACAGTATTTTTTTTCCCATGGTAGTAGCCGACAAATTATGCTCTTTGTTTATTTTCACACTAGAAGGTTTTAATCCTGTTAAAAACTCTGGTAAATTTACTTCACCATTTGCTAAGAACAATTAATCAGGACTGCTTTTGAGCTGTAGTTCATCAGGACGGAGGTGAATTATAAAAGAACACAACACTAAGGTCCAATTCTCCTGTCTTCAGTTACCAGGAATAAGTTTACAGCCTCGTGTTCTCCTGGCAAAGCAACCGTGTGGCCTCCACTGTACCATTATCTAAAGCTATGTTCCAATGATTTATGTTGCTGCAATGGAGCTGCCATGGAAAAGTCTTTCACCCATCCAGGAAAGGGGGAGCACTGCTTTCTGCATTGGAACAAACTGGACAAAAGGCAAAAGGAAAGTTTCAAATTTAAGAGCAATTTAAAAGTCTTCTGCCCTGTTCTATTTCCTGCAGTCAGTTGCTTTTGCAAATTGCTTTTTAGATACCAGGCCTGTATTTTGCAATTCTGGATTTTCCTCCCCCACGGCTGTCTGCAAAGAGTCATTCAGAAAGATTATACTGGAAATTGTATAAACAGTTCGGTTTTTTAACCTAGCTCCTCTATTTGTGCACATCTAAGCTCCTGACCTGTGGTCAGTGGCTGTTTAATTCCCCACTGTTCCTCTCACCTTCTACTAAGGGAATTAGTTGGCTCAATGTAGCCACCTGTGGATTTTTTTGGGGGGTAAAGGGGCATAAAAGTTGTCTCAACTGCATCAGTGCACTTTTTCAGTGAAAGAAATTGTAAGACAAAGAAAGTTGTCAACTATGGGGGAGCAGAAAGAATAACAATAGATTTGGTCATGGAGCTCTGTGCTAACTGTTAATGGCCAAAAATTCTCAACTACTGAGGGAGAACAAAAAATTGAAGGTCCAGTCCTGAACGGAGCCATAGAAGGTGGTGTGTAGAAGTTTAGGAAGGTTTCCAAGCAGGAGAAAAGTTTGGGGTTTTTTTGATGCTGTTACTTAATTTTGAAGCATCTTAAGAGGTAAATCCTCTTTCATCTGATTGCACATGTTCACAATGCCCTATGGATAATTCCAGTACAATAACCACTTCAGTTATTCCTGCTCTGACCACTTGCTGGCCACATCCAAATCCTCAAAATAAACTTCAGCTTTGTGAAATGTCAAGGCTCCGGGCTCTCACTCGGGTTTGAAAACAAGTGCTGAAGTCTAAACACGGCTCTTCCAGTGTAGCCATCTTTGTAACGTTTGTTTGACTAATGCAGATGGGGCCAAAACTGTTTTGATGGAGGTCGTATAATCTAGACCACCATAATGTCATGGTGGATTTAGTGTAGTTTTAATTCTGTGCTTTTGTACATAGGAACTCTGCTTCATTCTGTAAGTGTGTAAGTGACATTCCTGAAGATGTTCTCCCCATCTGTTTTCAACTTGTCCTCCACTTTTCACCTTGTCATTCTGCAGGCCTGATCAATTCTGGATTTGGTGGCAAGAAAGAATTTGAGCATTTAGGATGATCCAAACTCTGCATGGTGGGAACTGTATGAGCAGGGCTTGCCAGATGGTCTCAGAGCAGAAAACTCCTGTGAGAAACTCCCAGTGATGTCATATTTTCCAAGGCACCATCATAAACCTTAATTTAAAAAAAAAAAATTCTGAGTGACTCAGAAATCTGGCACTTTCTGAAGCGCAATCTTTGCAGTATGATATGAGCATCTGTAGTGGGAGAAAGGGTGGATTTTGACTTTAGGAGTTCTCCTAATCCAACTGAAGGTGGATTTAAGGAACTGAAAGAATGCATAAATACCAGGTTCTGATCAGAGCTCAAAGGCTCAGGACAACCAAAGACCATGGATATAAAAGGTAGGATTAAAACGGAGTCTGTTACCTAAATAAAAGGACACGTATTGGGAAAAGGCAAAAAAAATCTTTATTATCCTGTGCCAGATAAGAAATAGAACATTTATACTTGTATACCACTACCCCTCTTAAAACATAAACTATTTCTGGTGGTGAGTACTTCTGGTACATAATCACTCAGATCAGAATTAAGGAATTTACATGCTCGTTTACATGTGAAAAGATCTTTGTCTCTTTGACTCCCTGTCAGATTTCCCTTGTAATTCCAGCCAGAAGATTTAATCCAGTTTCACATTAATTGTGGATATGCAAGCAGTGAAAACTGCACTTTGAAATACTTCTAAAGTGCTCAGCCCTTGGGCCAGTGTGACCAATTCTGACCTGCATTTCAGAAGCACACACAGAGGAAGGTGGTGGGCAGGCAGCTGCTCCCTTAGGAGGGTGCTCCAAAGTAGCATGTGATCGTGCCTGACTTCCAGAGCGTGTTAGGGCAGCTGCACAGGCACTGATTTTTAGTTTCTAAATGATTTAAAAGTCTTAACCTCACATAACAGAGCCTCTTTAGCGTATGAACCTACACACATGCATGCTCTCTCAAGCTACAGTATAGATCTGCAGCTGCTGATTTGTTAACACCAAACCTTAACCAAGACAGGACTGCTGAAGATTTACATCTTGCCTGGCTTGTAGCCCTGCAGGAAAGGACAACATCAGGTGCTGAACTACTTCCTAACGTCGCTGTTACAAATGTCACAACAAAACATACAAATTTTGTCATTTACAGCCACAGCACTTGTTAACAAAAAGCCATTTTTGAAAGGTAACAAGCATCAGAGACCTTGGAGTAGTTATTTTTAGTTTTTTCTTTCTATTTTTTTTCCCCTAAATTTGCAGGTAGTTGATGACCAGAAAGGTTAATGAAGATGTAGGTTCTCCATACCTTCAGCCCTTCAGAGAGCCTTCAGTTCACATCTACCAGTGTTCATCAGCTTCTCCAGCTGCCAGTTCTTCTTTGATAATGAATCAATTCCAAATACAAGAATTTATAAGTTTCCAGGTGGCTTTTTTTAGCATGGTGACCCATGGCAGCACCAACAGTTTCTCAACCAGACCTGACCACTTCTTGCAATTTTCATCATCATCTGAGCCCCTCCAAACGATGTCACTGCAGAAGGTAAAGGATATCTTCACATTATGGTATGTAAGGGGATACAGCAGCAAGAGAGAGTAGGAAAAATGTTGGGTTTTTTTTAAAGTGACATGTAAAAGCTTGCAAATAATTTTCCTAATATGAAAAAAAAAAAAAAAAAAAATCTAGCATAAGCATAATTATGGGGTGGAAGAGTAGGAAGCATTCTGGGAAAATAAAACTTACCCGTTCTGCAGAATATAATTGGTAGCATATAAAATAAGCAAAATTTTTCTTAGAAAAGACAAGAATTTGAGATCAGCAGCATTACTGGATGTTTCAAGGCATCTCCTGAACACATCCCTGCAGAGAGATAAGGCTGGAGGAAATGAGAACATGTAAACACATTGCAAAAACAACTCCGGAAGGAGAAGGAAAGGGCTTCTAAATTTGTAATGCAAAAACTAATCACAAAAATGGCAACAGCTTGGTTCTGTTCTTGGCAGATGCCAAATTAGAAAATTTCTAGTACTTCCCTGAGTGTGAAAGAATGTTAGACTTTTAGATGTTTATACTCTCTTGGAATACCTCCATGTTTATAAACAAACCTTGCACCGATTTATGCAGGAAAGGCAGAATGTGTTCTTTAAGGCAAAGGTTCTCAGGTATTACAGCCCTTGAGATTCATCTCATTTGAACAACCTGTCTCAAACTAGATAGGACAAACCCGAATTAATCAAGTAAGCTTTGCTAATTCTTTAGTAAGTTTTGCTAAATCTCAAGGAGCTGGGGGAGAGCTCTGAACTGCTTGCTCTCATGCACTCTGCACACTTGTCCAAACCACTTGGATCAACTGGGACAAGGGATGAGTAGTAGCACTGGTGTTTACTGTGTGACCTTTTACAGCTGCCATAAAATGGTTCATCCTCCTCCCTTAGGGCTAAGGGAGACATTTGGTTTGGCCAGTGGAGCTGGCAGGCTGCTCTCAGGACTATCCAGAGACTCAGCAATGCTTCTGGAATGGAGTTTGGCTTTGCTCATCACTGGGGCAATACAGCAGCCTGCCACAAGAGAATAGAGAGAAGAGGGGTTAAAATATTACACCACACCTTTGTGGAGGCCAGTTGTCCTTGTGCACTCAGGTCAGAGAGATGTGCTTGTATTAGCCCAACAGAAGGCAGGTGGCTCTGCTATGCTGGTAAAGAAGAGGATGAGCAAAGGTAATGAAATAGCAGATGGGCTAAGCCATGCGGATCAAAAAGAACAGACTGAAAATAGACACCAGGGGGTCAGCAGCTTCATCCAGCACCAAACCTTTCCACAGAAGCGAGAAAAAGTGCTTGTTGAAGAGCTCAGTAAGCAACTTTTCCAGCCCGGGAGAGGCACTGGAGAGGCCATCAGTCATGGCAGCATCTCTGATGTGACAGTACAGAATTTTGTTTCCAAAGAGCTTTTCTTGTTTTTCATAGGAGCACCGGTGTTCACGTGATTACAGAGGTAAGGGATCATGAATCATCTATAGGAGGACATCGATGTTAGGTAGAAGTTGAAGAGGCAACACACATTGATCCTGGTTTTATGTGAATTAGGGTAAATCATGCAGAAAGATATTCCACTGCATATGCTAATGACTGCTAAAAAAAGGATCACATCCTCATCAGACAGTGGGAGAATCAGCACTAGACTCCAGCTTTAATAGCAATTTGGTCCCAATATTCACAGTAAACGCACGCTGCTTGTATGACTCTCCCTGACTCTGCTGGGAAGGGTCTCTACAATTTTTAGAGTAGGCTATAATATGTCAAGTGAGAAAAATAAAGTCAACCCATTAAGAGAAAAGTCTGCTTATGAATTAGGCTGTGATTTGATAATCTTTATTCTAAGGGTGAGGCACCAAGAATGAAGCAAAACAAATCAGCAGCGAAATGTGAAAGGGTTCTCATGTCAGCAGACTCCCAGATTAAGATTTCTTTTTCTTCCCTCACTCAGGACAAAGTCCAAGGCTCAATTTTTCAAAACTCGGAGTTTTGTCTTTTAGTGTTCCAAACTGCATTTACCCAACAAAGTTTTTAAACAATATAGTCTTATTTTTTTTCCAGAGAAAAATCTCTGTGATTCAAACTGATTGCTTTATAAGAGTCACTTTAAATGTATCTCAGGGAACAACGACAATCTTGCAACAACCTTATTTCCCTAAGTGGTTCTCAATCACAGGGGTCATCAGGATCCATGCCAATGTTGCCTACTTGACATTTTTGACTGAAAAGATGTTATAAAATGTCCTGTCACCTCTTGAGATAAATTGCCATAGCCTTAAAAACGCCGTGCACGGAGAACAGTAGAGCAACAAGGCACGACACCTCTAGAAGTAACATGAATAAAGGTGGGAAGAGGACACAGCTTGAGTGAGGAGACCAAGCACCAGAGGTTCCTGTAGAACCCAGGATGGGGCAACTAGAAGCTGACAAACATTTCTACATGAGGTCAACTCAGCCAAAGAAGTATCCTAGCAATGTGACGTGGAATTACGGTACAATTTCAGTCTTAAGGCATTTTACATACCAGTTTTTGATGTGATTCCTCTTACACCAAAGCAAAGTAGACTTTAAAATATTTCTGTTATGGATGCAGCTTCTCAGTTAATGTTGCATCATGGCAAATATGACAAAATAGTGCAAAAAAGCTAAATGCCTCACAGCCTCCAGTGCCTGGGCAATTCAAGTCCGACATCACTCTGTTCCTCTCCAGGCCAGGCCTCCAGCAAGGCTATGCAAAGCTCCAATTCCTCTGGAACATTATCAGCCAGTTCTCTTGGTATATTTACAAAATGAGAGGAAAACAGTTCAGCAAAAGATACAAAGACTTTGAGTGACATGATGAACTCTGAGAGGGTTTGCAAGTAACCTAATTTAGACAACAGGCTACATATGTTTAGACAACAGGCTACCTCTTTAGATAATATCACCATAGATGCAAAGAACTAGAGACATAGCCATATGATCTGGTGATTCAGCTCACAAAGCTACTCTGATAAATGCTCTATAACATTACAGTAAAAATCACAAAAGAGCGTTTTATCCCCCTGTAATTCTTTGCAGCAAGAATATTTTTGAGTCTATGTGCAATATACGTTCAAAATAATGGCTACATCAAGGAGCTGTAGTAACCATCATCTCCAAGTGAGCAACAGAAGTGTATTTAAGCTGTCCAGGCTACTGGTTTCTGCATTTACATTTTAAAGGATGGTTCCTTTCCTCATCGCCTGTGACTAATATATTGAAAGTTGTCTAAACAATGCAAGTAGCTTACAGAGTTTTCCCACACTATATAACTTCTTTTGAGTTGCTTCCAGCTTCAGCGGAGCCTGTTTTCAGAATGAAGCTTTCCAGGTTCAGCTTCAGTTCAGCCTCAGTTACCTTCCAACTCAGAGTGGAGAGTCCAAAAAGAGACCGATGGCAGAAGAGTTGCTGTAAACCTAAACACAGACTCAGGTCTGGTTTGTTTTGTTCCAAGTAAATAAACTTTGTCAGGAAAGCAAGTCTAGTAAAACCAGGGCTGCATAGCTGACTGTAGAAAGTGGTCTCTGAGGAGAATTTAAAAAAACACTGTAAACAAATAAGTGAACAAAAAGATGTGAACACATGGTGGCTGCAAAGATGTGCGTGTATAAAAACATTTATATTATTTCTGCATATGCTAATGGAAAGATGACTTCTAAAATGTACCCAAGTCTCACATCCAGCATTTTTACCGTGTTAAAAATTTGGAGGGAGTTCAAAAAGATCACAAAGTATCCAAGGCCAAAAATAGGTCTAATGAAAAGACTTCAGCCTAGCTCGCTTATCCAAGAGGAGGCTGGGAACTTCATCTTGAGCTGGAAGTGTTTATATAACAGAAGTCTTAAAAGAGAACATTAGTTGTCTTTCTAAGAAAAAAAATCTCTAATGACAACACACTGTGCTTAGTAATGCTCGTTTTATCCCATGGAAAGAGAACTTCCTTCACTGAGAGAGACCCTTGGTGAAATTCCCTTCTGTTAAATACATGATATAGGTCATAAGCCCACTGATTTTAACAGGAATTTTCATGGATTGTCATGGATAGCCTTGAGGACACATGAGACGGGGCCACAGGAGTTATCTCCACAGGTATTCCATCAGAAGATGTAATTAAAGCTTGTGGTCTGACAACAAAATGCTCTGGTTTAGCCTCACAGGTCCCGAGTCAGTTGTGTTCTTTCATTCTTTTCAGAAGGCATTTGTCCATCGCACCTCTGGCACCCTCTGCCTACAGGCTGGCTGTCTTCTGCTGCTCTGCTGTGGTATTAACCAGGTGGTATCTCGCTATTTCAAGAGCAGTACAAAGGCAGGTTTGCCTCTTGATGCCCCCAGGACTGCAAGTGCCTAACAGGTGTGCTTGTTCTGTGCTATTCCTGGCAATCTTTCTTCAAACTGGCCATTTACTGGAGGTTTCCAACTCCACAAGCTCCAGGAAATGTGAAAAATGCAGGAAGCTGTGCTGCACAGGTGCAGAAACTGTAACATGCTTGGAAGAGTCTTCTACGCGGTGCTGTAGTTTGAAAGAGCATTACAGTTCAGGCTGGGGCAACAACAAAATAGACTACAGGCTCTCTGACCTTGTTGGGAAGACTGGCAATGATTGTGTCCAGTTCCAGAGACCACAAGAGTAGTGAGCACAGCACTGGCTTCAATGCAGCCTCCCTTAGCAGTTCATCTTTTTTTTTTTTTTTTTTTTCCTTTTCAGAGTTGCTATATTCTACAACACAATACTGAGCTTTGATTACTTACAATACTCAGCTGAACAATAGCAGCCATTAGCAGTACATTTCATCGAGTTTCTTATCACAACCCTAGCAAAATTGGTTTGTAATGTTTCAGGATAAACCTGTTATGCATCTTACACACTCAATTTAACTGTTGTTGATCACACAGATTAGGGAACTAGCATTGATAATTCCATAAATGCTCAAAATGTGTAGCAAAGAAAAAAAATTAACGACGTGTATTGAATGTTTTTTTCCAGTGTCCTTCCAGCCGCGCAGGAGATCAGGAGGCATCCTCACTGAGAGCAAGTGCAAACACCTTTCATGTGGTACCACCTCACCCCTTCACATTTTAGCTCCCCTGAAGCAGGAATCCAAGAGAAGCCTGCAAAATTATCACACATAATATGTAGTGAGATGAACAATTGCTTCATTGAGCTAACGCCTGTTTATCTTCTAGAACCTGAATAAGTTGGCAATGCTGGCTGCCGGATGCAAGGAGCGTAACACACTGGGAGAACATCTGCTGTCCCAACTGTGACCTGGAAGGGAACGTGACCGTGAGTATTTCAGTTCAGTATGAGAAAAACACTGTCTGTTGTACACTTTGGGGGACTAAAGGAGTTCTGTGTTGTCTTTTTGTGCAGCCTTATGTATTCCTTTTCTCTGGAAAGCCAGATGCTGCTGGGACCTGGCCATGTTGCTTTAGCGAGTGACTGGTTCTTATTGCCTCTTGTCCTGAGGGATGGAATTTGTTACAACTGTGGGCACCTGTACTTGTCAACAGGTGAGCTGGAGATGAGGTGAATATCAGTAAAACCTTTCAAGCCTGACATCTCCAGGTTAACAAACCAGGAGAGTGTCCTACAGCTTGGCTCCCTTGGGACTTACAGCCTTGTGTCTGGGGAGAGCAAGGAATGGCTGGAGACACAAACACAAGGTGGGGGGAGAAAACCACTTCCAATATTTTCCCAAATTAAGGTGAGCTGAGAAAAACTCTTAGCGATTATCTGAAAGCTCGCCATGCTTTCAGGTACTGTGCATGGAATTACATTTATATTTGCATAAATGAATTGGGAGGGATAATCCCAGAGGGTTACCCATTTGATAAAAGCCATTGAATCCATTGAAATAGATAACATCCAGTAAAGAAGCCTTCCCTACTAATATACATAATTTGGGTTGCTTCTTAGCTTTAAATATAGGAAATTCACAGAATCATTGAATTGTTTAGTTTGGAAAACACCCTTAAAATCATTGAGTCTAATGCGGGAGGGACGAAACGTATAAAACTTCAGATAGCACTTTAGAGCCCTGGGAGCTGCACTGAAGCGTTGATGAAAATGGTATGCTAAGTATGTATTACTATATAAAGATGTTTATGTTCCGAAGCCTTTTTGTTTTCTTAACCTTTGAAGTTAAACAGTTCGGGTGGCAAAAACTCGGTTGCCACAAGCCAGTGGCTGATGGGGAGGTGTGAAATATGTTTGGAGAATGACTCAAGCCAAAAAGTGGACCAACAAAAACTACATTCTAGGTTAAGAAAAACACTGGGCAGTCACAATGAGGTGCTATTTTAAAGAGCGTTTGGTGATTTAAAACCATATAAAAAATAAAATTTGAGAAGTATGTTCTGATATCTAAATTGCTAATGTCTATTCAACGCTAATTAGAATATAACAGCCTTTCCCTGACAGGCATCTGAAGATCCACAAGAAAACAGGAGCAGGAGGGACTGACACGACCATCCCATAAAGATGTAGCCTGTCCTCCATACTCTCTCTTTACTGGTGCTTACTGTAAGTTAACCCTATCACAAGCAACTACAATTCACTGCTTAAAAATCAATATGCTAAATCTTGATTTTAACTTCTTCATGTATTTTTAAAATAACATGCTTAGAACTGGAGGTAAATGAATGTATCAAAACTGAACTGTCAGATAAATGTTGCAGTTGATCTGCTAATGTCATTAAATTCTCTGATGTAATAATTTTCCAGAGCTACAAAATGGAATTAATAACAGTTGAGGAGTCTACAGATTTCCTATTCTCTAAAGATCTGACAAGGAAAAGAACAGGATACAGGTCTTACCACTTCCCATCCATTCACAATCCCTGCCTTTTTCTGAATGCTTGACTTTGTGCTTCTGATATTCCCATGAACTGAGCAGCCAGGATGAAAATATGGGTATTATGTTGAGGTTCCCAGCAAGCAAAATGCAGCTTACAGCTATGAAAACCACGTTTTTTCTTGCCTACTCCTTTCAAATCTCCTTCTTAGGTAGCTTGCTACTGGTACTTCAAAAATAAAAATAAAACAAAACACCAGAACAAGACATTTAGCAGGAAACAGTGTATTTATAAGGCATTTTAGACATTCTTCCATTGTTTATGGTATCCATGGATGAGTTTAAAAATGTCATTTCCTCCCCTAACAACCTTAATTTTTCTCTTTGATTTGATAATCCCTAAGTAGCAGTGTGAGTGTTTACACAGCATTTTGCAGCCTTCAACTAGGGGGATAAACTCTCTTATTATTCAAAAAAGTTACGGACACAGAAGGAAATGGGAATTCGGTTGCTTCCTGTGAATGAGGTCCCAGCGCTTTTGCCTTATGGATCAGGATTAGTTCCTAGTCCCTGAAAAATTAAGGTATCTTCCAGTCCTATGATACCTACAGACAACAGAACAACTCATAACACAACAGATCATAAGACTTCACACTCTAAAGAAACTGTGACTTGCCTTCTTCTTCAGCTGAGGACCTTGGTAGGGTAGACACAGCACTGGCCCCAGCCTCTGGCCTCTGCAGACTGTACCCTCCTCCCACAAGTCCCAGCCTTCTGGGCTTTTGGAGAACCTTTTGTTGACTCAAAAGAAAGTAATATTGAGTCAGCAATGGGTGTTATCCCACTGAGGTGGTCCATCTTCTGGCTACCTACTACTCAAATGGAGGCAAAAACATCCTGGAGAAGTTAAGTCTCAATAGATGTGACAGACCACAGAGGATGAGAAGTTTGTTTTGATTTGCCCAAGAGCACTTGGTGGGCATAGTGATGTCTAATGGATAGGTACTAGATGTTTGTATAGTCAGGAAGGAGTGAGGATAGAGTGTTTAGGTGCTCTGCTAAAGAACAGGAAAAAGTCAGTGTTCCAGTGCTAGTGCTCGTAGGAAGGTCAAATCACTTTTCTGCTAAAAAAAAATTAATATTCCTTATTTTACTGTAAAGAAAGAACACTGGTGTTATTGTCAAATGTAGTATTTTTAACCTTGACTTATCCACTGTTAGTAATTTTGCAAGGCTGACTTTTTTTTTTCCTTGATGAAATGTCTTGTGCTCCCTGTCTCATTATCCTTACGGCTGCAGAGTGTTTTATGTTCATTTTCAGCAAAAAGCCATTTGGATCAAACAAAACTGTTCGTGAATACCACGAAGTGTGATTTATATCACAGCCACTGTGTGTATCTCATGGTGACATGCTGTTCTTTCTGAATGGTGGATCAAGGGATTGATGGTTGATGCAGGAATGGTTTTGATGTCAAAAATAAGCTTTTAGCATTCTCGCAAACATCTACCTAAAGATGGACGAGTTACAAACCTCTGAAAGTTGTAACTTATCTATGCTCTGCAGCTTTGCAGAGGCTTTATAGAGATTAATAACTATGTTTTCATATTCTGTTCATTCCAAGTAACATTTTTTTTTTCTTCTTGGCAACTGATTTTCTGTGAATTGGTTCTTTTGTCTATTTAGTCTTTGGTGGCAGGGGGCATCCGAGTGCAAAGAATGTCTCTTCTGTCCTCTGAACTGGACATCATCTAACCATCACCAGAGACATGGGCAATGCAGAGGAGAACATAGTGAGCTGAGGGGTACCAAGACTAGAGATGGGGCATGCTGATGGATGGCCAAGAACAGGTGTGGGTATGTAGCTCTGTAGATCAGACTCCTTGTAGCTCCTCACCATTCACCGTATGCTCCAAGTCATGTGATAGGGAAGCAGCTCCTCCTCAACTCAGTTCCATGTGGAAACAGGCAAATTGCTGAGGAGCTTTACAGAGAGGAATAAGCAGTTGGAGGTGATCAGTGAATCTTCAGATGCTGAAATTACATGCTAGTGTTGCTATCCTCCATCTGGGCATCCAGGTTTAACTCTTCTGGCCTAACAACAAATCAAATTTCAGCTTGCTTGTCAAGACAAACATTTTATTTAGCAGGAGAAACATGAGCTCTGCTCAGCCAAAATCCTTCATCTAGCCTTCTCAATTGACCATCAAACAGAGAACCACGGAATTGTTTGGGTTGGAAGGGACCTTTCAAGGTCCTCTGGTCCAACCCCCCTGCAGGGAGTAGGGACCTCTGCAACTAGAGCAGGGTGCTCAGAGCCCTGGCCAACCTCACCCGAAATGCTTCCTTGAATGCCCCCTCCATTAGATGGTTGATCTGACCTTGGATGATTGAGAATCATGTATTCCTGTGTTGAGGTTTCCTTCTTGAAGCAGTTCAAGTAGATTCAAGTCCACTAGGACTTTTGTCCCTATTTTTTTTAATAACCCTCTTCACTGCTTGGTGAAGCTTGTTGGCTAATAAGCCAGTAACCCTTTTTATTGCTTTCCACATATTTTCTCCATCTAACCCATCTAGTTTGGGTTGTTATGGCTAGAAACAGCTAAAATTTGGCTAGCGATCTGTAGCAATCAAACTGCAGAGCAGAAGGAAATCATTCATTCCCTCTTTTATGTATGACCATACACAAATGCTACCTACACTACATCTCCAATTTAGACAGTGAGTTTTCTGTAAGTCCTAAAGCATGAGTCCAATGGTTGAGCAAGAATTTAGGCTAAAAGCATAAAGTGTACAAAGCACTACAGGTTTTTACAGGGAAAAGAAGGATCTAAAAGAAGATGGAGTTTCTTAGAGATTGTGCTTTTTGGGTCTGTTTTTGAAAACTTCATAAAACCTACACTTAAAGAACATTCAACTTACAAAAGCGAGCTCTTACAATGAGAGAGACGCTTCTTGAATTCAGGTTGCTCTCAATATCCACCTTGTGTGAAGAAAAGGGGTTTTACAAGTGATAAAACAACGACCCAGTTTATTATTAATGAAATAATGGTCATGGCAAGAATGAAAGAAGTTGTGACCATCAATTATAGTTGAGAACTGAGAAGAAAATTTCAGCCCTGTTGGCACTGGGCAGAGGAAGTTATCCAACTTTCTGCTGAAAACAGTCTTGGGAATTCTGCTGGAAGGCCAGAAAGGGTATTTGTTAAATAGCTTCATTGTGGTGACACAGGTCAACACCCTTCATGGTGGGATACCCATGATGACCCCCAACACAAGCTCTGGGTTGGCATTTAATCAGGCTTGGGAGATAGTTCTACTGGGAATGTTTTACAGTTAGTGTAAACAGCCCCAGCTCACAGGATTTGCATAGCTATGCAAGTCAGTGAAGAGCAGGACTCAGACATTATCCAAATGGATCTGGGTAAACAAGTCCTGCTCTTTACTGAGGGAACTTCATCAGCGTCTCGGAAACCTAAATATTGCTGGAATTTTTTGGTGGCAGAGCATTCCTCGGTGGACCCTGTAGTGCAAGGATGAAGGTGGCAGTGAGCCCGAGACTGTTCTCGGTGAATTTAGTGTCTGTACTATAGATGCGATACCACACAGAAATAAATTTCACCAATTCCTCTGGCACTGCGGGTGTGCTGATAGAGAATGAGAGTGCTGGAAGGGAAGGAGTGCTGAGGAATGTCTCATCTCCAAGAAACCCACTGGATGTTTGAAGGTAAATGGACCCATCCATGCATGTCCCGTTCCAAATGCTCTCACCAGTGGGCTTTACAAAGACAGATGTGTTTGAATCCACAGTAGGAAGATGAAAAGCTGTGCAGCCCTTTCATGGTTTATTTTTGGTTTAGCACATTTCTTCCCAACATTACAGTATTAAGGACAGAAAATGAAGATACATCACAGACCCTCTTCAAAAAAAAGGGATAAAATAATGAGCTTTTGTCTTTCATTTCTCCCAGGTCTGCAGAAACTTGTAAAAAACAGATTACCTCTCGTGAACAGGTTCAGGGACACTTTTTTAATCACCTCCCCATAGCTGCTGTACAGGATTATTTAGTGGAATCTGCAGAAGAGCGACTAAGAAAGTCAAACTTTAAACCATTTTATGAAACACCTTCTGCTTTCATGGATTTTTCAGTTCTATTTACAAGACCACAGTAATTTTCTGCTTCCATAAAATCACGATAGATATGAATATTTAGTAACTAGTATAATTTTCTGATTTATTCTGTGATTTTACTGATAGTGGATACCTCAGACATTTACCAAACCAATCTGCATTCTCTGCACACCTACCCTTGATTGCAGGAGAACTTCTCTAAATGGGATAGATTTGAACTGTATTTTAATACAGAAGCAGATTTCTTACACTTTTCTAACACCAATCCTAAGCTGCATTTGTTGCACTGCATACGGAAGGAGATCATTCCATCCTTAACCTTGCTCCCCCTTCTGCAGTTTCTGCCATCCCTGTTGAAATAAAATGAGGGATGCTTTAACTCTTCACAGCTTTTCTCTCTGGTTTTAGACATGCTTGTAGGACACAGCCTGGAGAAGTCAAGCTTTGTCATCACTGTCGTTGACGCTGAGACTGAAGGAGCTCCCAGCTGGTAAGAACAGAACTGAAATCCCACCTTGCACAGCACAGGAGCACTCCGATTGTTTCACTTCAGGCACTAGAACTCATTTAAGTGAAAATATTTAATCCAACTTGGTAAAATAAATCTTTCAAACAAGATAGATAACCAAGTAAGCCTAAAGCTTGGCTTTTATCTTCATAAAAAGAAACAGTTTAGCACAATTTTTTTTTTCTGTGTTCTCCCAATACACTTACTGCTGACTGCAGTGTGGTTTCTTTTCACATCCACCTGCAAAAGCATCTGATTTTTGTCACCCAGCCTTTCTGACTTTTGACTCTTTGGTGAAACTGCTGACTTGCTGCTTTCTTGTAAGTGTTTTTGGTTATTTGGTGGCCAGGGCGTGGATGTCCGCTGTCATTACTGTTATTATGATTGCATCCACTAAGAAAAGTGGCGTGACTGGAGGGAAGCCCCAGTCAGGGCAGGAAACTGTTGGACACTGCTTCTTACATGGCCCAAACCAGCCAGATTGTGACAAGTGACATTCCATAAGTCACTCCGAGTGACTTCTCTGGTGGCTGGTAACTCTGTAAGTCTAAGGCTTTGCTGTCCTTCATTTTTTAGTGTAAACTTGTATATATGTACTGTTAAGCTTGGGTGTACAGCAGTTTTCATTTGGGGAACCCTCAAGCTATCTGTTTACTTTTATTAGCAAATGTGGGTGGTTTTTCTCCCTAGGGGTTACATTTATCAACCTCTTTTAATAATTGATACCCAACGAGCAACAAAGCAACAAAACCACAGTCTGAAACTTGTGAGCAGTTTTCCTGAGCATACGCACTCAAATTTTATCTGTAAATGAATGCTGATGCTAAATCAGTATGGGAAGACTGAAAATTAAAGTGCTTGCTGCCTCACGATGCTTACAAAAAACATTCTGGCTCTCCTAAGCCCCAAATGTGCCAAATATCTTAGTGCATAAGTGTGTTAGTGCTTGGTTTGGGCTGCTGTAGGACTGTGTTCTTCCTTTCTTATTCCAAATTGCTTGTGGGCACACACCACATTGTTGCAATTCTTATCTTTATTTATTTATTTTTTTTCTCTAGAGCAAAGAAAATGCTGCTTTTCTTTTTCCTCTAAGAGGGCTATTCAAAGAGTGAGACTGGCGGCCTCAGGAGTTCAGGCCTCCTGAAAGCTGACAGAATTTCCTGTGAGAGCTGCTTTTATAAAGGCTGTTTCCTCAAAGGTTTTTATGTTGCTTTTCCTTTTTTGCATTTCTTCTCTTTGATCATGCTCTCTCCCCACTTGTTCTCATTCATTTAACCTGACCTGCGTACTTCAAAAAATTACTGAAGTAATAACATGCCGATTTTTAGAGCTAACTTTATATATCTCTAAGTTCTTCCCTGACCACCTCTTTATTAAATAGAAAGTAAATTTTCTTGAGACTTGATAGCACAGTGATTAGCACAATTGGGTCAGTGAGTCCTTGAAGACTTGTACCTGCTTTTGAAGCAGCAGCCATGTCATTTTTTACACCACCGTTCCATGATTCCCATGCTCTCTAAGCCCAGCACAGTCACAAACCGTATCCACACAATATTTTTCTTATTTTGCTGGTGCTTAACTGAGCATTTTGTCATTGTGCCTATCCTATCTATCACACAGTCCTTCCTTCCTTTCAGGCCACTCCTGCCATGCAGGATGACTCACTCTGCTTCATGGGAGTTTCCAGTCATAAGAATTTATGGACCGAGGTATTTTTACTATTCTTCACCCCTGATAAGCATTGCAAAGTTAAAGCTCTAAGCTACCTGGGTTCTGTGCTTTTCAGACAGGGCTATTTTGTATCAGGATGTTTTTTTTTTCTGTACTGAAAAGGAAATGAGTTTGTGGGGAACATACTGCAATGCTTTGATAGAAATGTTTCAACAGGTAAGGTGTTAAAAAGAAAGCAAAGGTTATATATTTTAGAGGGATATGAGATTTAATTCTGGTTTTAGTTAGATGAATGCAGGTTTACCAAATGAAATATGACTGCATCACTCAAGCTGAGTCCTTTAAATATGTATGTCAAAGATGAAATGGCAGTTACGAGTATGAAGTGGATTTGATGACAAATATCAACAGATATCTCTTTCTCGGGATTTCTTAGAATCGGTAACCTGGAAATGACAGAAGGGCTCCACATAAACTGCTGAAGATGGACCTACATACACACTTCAAAATGCTGGAAAATGATTAGTTAAAAAAACTCAGGCAAATTATTTAGGTACTATGCCTGGTATCTTTAAGATATTTTGCATTAAGCTGACTTTTTCCGCTATTCATGGCAATCTCCCACACGTGGACAGATGATCCCATCACTCCACTGAGAGGGATTTCTGGCAATACTCTCTAATCCTGCTCAGAGTCCTTGCCCCCCTCCTCACCTCTATCCTAAAGCTCCATGTGGCTTCCTGCTCTCTTGCTCCTTGTTGCGTGCCCCGCTGTGTCCTCTCTCAACAGCAGGCATCATCTAGGCTGTCAGTGAACCGGAGAAGCATGCTGTTTCCAGAGCTTCTGCCTTGATGGCATCAGCTCAGCATCACTTTCACAGCAGCTGGCTTGTTTTCTGAAACTGAGGAAAAGGGGGGGGAAACAGCGGAACTCAAACTTTCCGCTGGAGATGCGTTATTCCAGCCTGAACAATAGCAATGTGGAGATGGCTGTAATGCACCCATGTCCTTTCTCCTGGTGTCAGGGTTGTCCGGGGGACTCTTGGCACTGATCACAGACAGGTTAATACTTTGTTGGGGAAGCAAAAAGAGGAATCACTGCACTCGTCTGCACCACCAAATATCATAATAAAATTTACCAGCAGCAGGAAAATTTCCAGGTTTGCTTACAAGCATGTGCTGTGTGGACCTTGTGTATAGTTTTGACTTAGGCCCTTAATGCAAGAAGCCAAGGATCAGCTTCTATAGGATACGTGTTTAAAATAAGAAAGTGCATCTTTTTCCAAGAACAGACTGTACTTTTTCTGTTCTTTTGGCCAGAGGGTGCATTTTAGGCCGAGTTTACAAAGCTTTCCCTTAACTCTCCTATCAATTTCTACCTCCACCAGTAGTTTCCTGTTTCCTGAGCAGGCTTCTGGACGCACTTTCTCCTGTAAAAGCAGTTTTTTTGGCTTTGCACGATTCCTGGATTTTACACAACTAATTTTTACACAACTAACTTTTACACAACTTTTCAGGTTACTCAACCCGAAAAGGCACAGGACAATCTTATGGCAATAGCTAAAAACCGTAACAGAGTCTTTGGCCAGTTCCAACAGAGCCAATGCCTCTAAAGCAGTGTGTAGATCTGGATTTAGGTATGGAAATAGCAAATTAAAGCACCTGAGGTGGCCACACAGGGCCACTCAGACCCGCTCCTAGGCCCCCTCAGGGCCGCTCAGGCCCACACCCCTGGACAGCACAAAAACAACTGGCTTCAGAACAGTCTGGCTGGCAAAGCACAATCTGCTTTCTCCCATTTTTTTGAGAAACTTTATTATTCCCCCCGAAAAGCCTCTAACAGAAAGAAACGGGTGGCTTCTGTTCGGTTCTGATGGGGC
>JANHGN010006793.1:59190-73039 GCA_024605025.1 Megaceryle maxima | reverse complement strand
CGCCGAAAAACGCAGCCGGGCGCGGCGCTGCAGTACCGCGCTTCGACCACGAGGCGGCGGCAGAGAGCGTGGGAAAATGCTGTTCTCTGGTTTTTCTTCTCTGGTTGCCAGTCCTCAAGCTGCTCTATGGTCCCAGAGACCATACAAGCCCTACAGCAGGGCCGGCGTGGTATTTTCGATGGTGCCTCCAGTCCTCCCGTAGCCCCCTTCCTCCGCCTCCCCCATTTTTTTTTTTTCCTTTTCTTCGGCTGCCGGGGTGGATTCTGGTGTCCAGGTCAGCCTTTTGGTATGAAGTGGGTCTGAAACAAATTTTACATCATTAGGCTTCATTTGTCTTCTGAGCAGGAGTCCCAGGGGTTCAGCGCAGCAGTGGGGCCAGGGACTGGGAAAGCAGGAGACAGAGAAAGAAAAGATTCTGATGGGCACTTGAGTAGAGCAGGAGGAATGGAAAAACAGGGGTGGGGAGCCAGATGAAAAGTCTGGGAAATGAGGGGGAGAAAGCACCAGGCCTCCAGGTACAGAGGTAGGAAGTACAAGTGGGGGCTGGGAGATGGAATGAGTGAGGCAGAGAAAGAAGACTTCAGAAGTGCTGGGCTACAGGGCAGAGGGAGGGGAATTTAAACAATCTGGGTCTTCAGCAGGACACAGACAGAGAAGATAAAAATGAAGACAGGTAATGTGGGAGAGATGGAGAAATTTAAAAGTGGGGGAGAGAGCCAGACAGAGAGAGTGAGAAGGGGGACAGTCCTGACAGCTTCTGGAGAGAGGAGGGTGGGGAGTAAATCTGGAGACGGGGAGTTGGACCAAGAGAGACAGAGAAGGAAATAAACTTCATCGGACTACCGGCAAAGAAGGAGAAATTAACAATAGGAGCAGCGAAATGTGCAGAGACAGGGGAGTCAGGAAAGGAGCAACAGGAGACACAGCAGAGAGGGAGGAATGAAGACAGACAGGGATCCTGACAAACTGAGATGAGGAAAGAAAAATCTAGTCATGGGCTAGAATGCAGAGAAGGGACACGTGGTAAAACAGGGACAGGGAGAAAGACGGAGTGAGATGGTGAAAGGGAAAACTTACCAACAAGCAGCAGGACACAGAGAGGGGTATTCAAAATACAGGGCAGGGAGCAGGACAGAGAGACAGAAAGAAAAAGACTCATGATGTGCTACAGTGTCAAAAAGGAAGAGCTTGAACAGCAGGGATGGGGAGCAGGACAGAGAGAAGCAGAAATACACACAGCACAGAGAGAGGGGAACACAGAAATAGTGGCTGGGAGGCAGAGAGCTGGGAAAAGCAGCCACAAGCTGTGGCTTTGAGAAAGAGAGAGGAGGACAGGGAGCCCCCTCAGAGAGAGATGGAGAAAGAAGGTACAGAGGAGGATGGGGGCGTGAAATTAAAATGAAAATTTTAGAAATCACAGGAGTGTAGGAAAGAGAGGGTGCCAGGGGAGGGGCAGAGAGAGGCCAGGACACACAAGAGAAAAGGCCCCCGAGGGCCCAGGACTCACCACAGCTCTTGCTGTCAACGCTGACAGGACAATTGGACACGTCAAGTGTTTCTTTCTCCTTCTCTCCTCCCTTCCTCTTCTCCAAATCCATCCTTTTGCTGTCCTCCACCCAGGGGAACACATGGGTGTTTCACATCAGGAACAGGTGCCTCGGCCAAAGCTCCAAGCACATCGCCCCCTCCCCTGCAGCCACCCACAAGCACCAGCTCTGCACCCAGGCAGGGGCACAGAAGAGGTGGGAAAAAAATGTATAGACATGGGTGTCTTACAGCTCTTAGGAGACGAGGCTTCCTAGGCACACAGACGCGCTCACTTGTGCTCTGTGTGGCTGCACCGCCCTGTCGGTGATGCACGCAGACCCTGCGGTGCACATTAGCAGCCGTGGCTGCCACGGACTACAGAGGTTTCTTCCTCACCCAGAGCAGCAGGCTCTCTCATGTCTGTAGCAGGAGGCAGCTGGCACCCGGATGAACTTTGATGTCTTCTTCACCACCTTTGTCTGGCCTCTCCAGCTTCAGCAGGTCCTGCCCACAGCCAGCAAGTGTTGCGCCTCCTGTCCCTTTTTGCCCCCATGGCGCAAGCGGAGTGAGGCCAGGCAGAGACAACCCCTGCAAGCTCCAGGCTGGTGCAGTCAGTGCCATCCCCAGGGGAGGAACGGACACTCGCATCCTCGGCACAGCCTCTGGCAGAGGGAAAGAAACAGCACTGTTATTGCCGTAGCTCACCCTTCCTTCAGCAGCGGCTTCTAGACACCCAACAGCACCTGCACGAAGGGAGAACCGAGGGCATTTGCTGGCCAGCTCAACATGTCAGGACAGGGTTGGGGGTGACCTGGGGCTGCAGGACAGGCTTCAGGGGAGCTGCTTGAGCTGGGGACACCTGCACGGGGCAAGTGGGCCTGGGGGAGGCTTGGGGGGGAAGTCCTTGTGAGTTAGGGAAGTTCAGGGAGGCTGTGCCTGGCTGGGGGTGTCCTCTCCTTACCACCTTCCCTTCCTTCAGCTCCCGGCTACCT
Organism: Megaceryle maxima; assembly: GCA_024605025.1. Lineage (NCBI taxonomy): Eukaryota > Metazoa > Chordata > Aves > Coraciiformes > Cerylidae > Megaceryle > Megaceryle maxima. The sequence goes on along the minus strand of JANHGN010006793.1, from coordinate 70,520 downwards.
CCCTGGCACTGCCCGGACCTGTCTCTCCCCCAGCCAACCAGCAGCTGCCACAACAGGAAAGGCCAAGCGTCCCATCCCCTCCCACCACCCCCTCACTGGACTCGGCGGTGGCCCTGGCCCCCAGACACCACTGCCAGGACACCCAACCCCGCACAACACCATGCTGCCTCCCTAACTCCCCCCCTCCAGCTCCACTAGCACCATGGTCCAGCACTGCCAGTACCGGGGGCAGCAGCGTAGGTCCTGGGCCCCAGCGCTGCTCTTCGGGCATCCCTACCGCACACGTGGTCCCTTAAGCACGGCCACAGCCAAAGCCACAGAAACCACAGAAAACCCACAACAAAACCACCACTCACACCCGATGTGCCCCGGGCACAGACATGGTGGACTGGAAGACCCATGCCCAGCAAGTAGACTTCCTGGCGTGCCCCAGGCACCGAACCCAAGACATCAAGCACTCATCAGTCTTGCACGTACCGAGTCCCAGGAGCGAGTCTGCACCGGGGCTCAGGGTCCCCGACACTCACCCTACCCCCATGACACTGTGGCAGTCATTCCTGACGCTACGCCTGTTAATTCAGTGGGGAATGGACAGTCGGTAGGCTGGCTCCTGGAGTAAGGGGCCGCAGGGCAGAGGCAGAGATTGCCAAAAATGATCGGCAGGGCACAGGACACCAGAAAGTGTCAGCTGTCTGGACAGGGCGATGTGGAAAGAAAGCACAAGACAGGGAGCAGGACAGGGAGAGCAGGACGGGGACAGGGACAAGAAAAATGACAAAGGCATAGTGAGGGGAATCACAGAATGTCTTTGGTGGGAAGAGACCTTCAAGATCATCCAGTCCAACCTTCAGCCCAACACTGCAAGCCCACCACTAAACCATGGCCCTAAGCACCAGGTCCACACGCCATTTAAATGCCTCCAGGGATGGAGGCTCCACCACTGCCCTGGGCAGACCATCCCCCATGTTTGATAACCCTTTCAGTGATGAAAAAAAGGAGCAAGACAGGCATGGAGAAAGAAGCAGCAGGGGCAGAGGAAGAGAGGCAGAATGGGGGGGGAGCAGGACAGAATGACAGGGAATGGGATGGAGAAAAAAAATGGGATGGGCATCACAACAGATTGGGATTAAATAGAATAGGGGAAGAGAGCAGGACAGCAATGGAGAATAATAAGAAGCAGGAGCAAGTCAGAAATTGGGAGGGGAAGAAAAGGACAGATAGAAGGACAGAGCAACAGAGTGGAAGAGGGGCAGAGAGCAGGATGCAGACAGAACGAGAAGAAGAGGGGCAGTGAGCAGGACACTGGTAGAGACAAAAAGGAGAGACAGAGGGAGACAAGGACAGGGAGAGGAGACAATGACCAGTGGCAACGGGGAGAAAGACAGGGGCAGGGAACATCAGAGAAGAGTGGAGAAGGATGGCTTCCCTGTCACAAGTGCATGAACCTCATAGAAGGAACCAGCATGTAGTCCTTACCTCCTCAGTCCATGCCTCACCCAGCGTAAGTACAGAGAAAGATGCAGTGACAGCATGGAATAATCTGCTGAAAGCAGAGATAGGACAGAGAACCTCTCTCGACCTGCTGGTCACACTTGCTAAAGCACCCAAGAGGAGTATGTACATTCAAAATGCATGAAGCATTTTGTGTACAGGCACAGCATATTCCCTACATCTCTAGAGGCCTTTCACAAAGATTTTTTTCCCTTGGCAGTGAAATCATATCCGGTATACTGTGCAAAGTGAAGGGGTGCAGAGAATATTTAACACACCTTGCATAATCCTCTGGAAAACATGCTTGTTGCTCTCTGTAATGTGACTACACACATTCCGAACAACTGCTGCAGAACAGTAACACAGCCCTTGCCTGGGGCCTGTTAAACTCTCCAATATTAACGCTGAGTCTGCTTTGCCCTCCTCAGGCAGACCAGATAGTGCCCCCTGCATCGTGTCACCCTCTCTCCTTGTTCTCCAGGTTTCTCACACTCCGGTCCTTTGACTTCAGCATGTGCTAGCCAGGAAAAATGGGGAGAGGGAGCAGAATGTGGGTCTGGACCTATACACAGCCGCTGTGGAGAGCGGCAATAAGGCTGGCACGAGGGGTATGGGCTCTGAGCAAGGTCATGTCTTGGCCCCCAGCAGTGTCGCCTGCCTCGGGAATTGTCCTGCCAGCCACTCATCGCCAGGGACCCTGGCCCCGTGGAAGCAAGAGGTGGGTGCAGAAGGACAGACCAGAGCCAAGGAAAAGGTGGGGAAACTCAAAGGAATCTATTTCTGGAGCTATTTGAACCATTAATTATATTTTAAATGGTTATAAATGGAGTAATAGCAAATAGATAATTTTTGTATTTAAATAGGTAATAAAAATTATCCAAGAATGCATACACCTCAGGTGTTTTCTAATGCATGCTTACTACATATCTTAACAGAACTATTCTAACTCCAATTACCAGACTATATTATAGAAAACTCTGACTGGGCTGCAGGTATTTTCTAGCAGATAGAACGTGGCTATTTTTATGAGGGCATTCTAATTCTAATTACATAACTTCCTCAAGGGGGGCAGCAGAGGGGGAGGTGCTGATCTCCTCTCCCTGGTAACCAGCAATAGGATGCAACTAAATGGAATGAAGCTGCGTCAGGTAAGTTGAGATTGGACATCACTGGGAGGGTGGTTGGTCCCTGGAACAGGTTCCCCAGGGGGGCAGTCACAGCACTAGCCCGTCAGAGTTCAAAGAACATTGGGACAACACTCTTAGTCCTAAGGCTTAATTTTGGGTAGTCTTGAGAAGAGCAGGAGGTTGGACTTGATGATCTGTAATGGTTCCTTTCCAACTCATGGTACTCTATCATTCTAATAATCTTTGCATATATTTATAGAAACACGGACAAAATAATTAAAACCCCAACACACTGGGATATTTCTGTTTCTAGAATTGTCAGTGCTCTTTCTGCCCTGATTTTTGTGGTGCAGCGCACGGGGACTGCAACGCTGGAGAAATGGAAAAGCCAAAGAAACATTTGGCAAGGCAGGCAAAGAGAGACTGGAGTCTCCATGTGAGAAGCTGCAAGGAAGTGTGTGTGAGCGGTCATACAGTAACGCTCTGCTTTTCAGCCTGGGGTTATCATACATATATCACAAGGCTAGTTAAGAAGTCAACGGGTTGAGCTTAAAAACTAACTCTTCAGAAGTGCTGGGAGATACACCACCATGGAGTTTCTCCCTGGCACACTACACCAGCAGTAATAAAGAAGCCAAGACACCATGTTTGTCTCTAGCTCTGCTGATGGTATCAAGAGTTACTCACTTTTGTTAGTCTGTTCTTTTTACTACACAGTAAGAAAATCACTTTTATACACAAATATCTCTGCAGCTGTAAAATGGTTGAGAAAAACAGAGCTGTGGGGAGGAGAAACAGTTTTATATCTTAGGTGGATGAGTAACATTTTAAACAGCTGCAGCCTCCTCTACAATGCGAGAATCTAAGCCAAAGACTGGTGAAAGGGAGGGTGGATGATAGACAGCAGGCAGTAGAAAAAAAAAACAGACAACGTAATAGCTACAGCTAATGAGAGATGCCCCAGGGACAGGATAAATATAATTTCAGAACATGATACATGCCAAACAACTCTGCTAGCTTTCAAAAACTATCCAAAATTGATCATTATAACTGCTTGCAAGACACTTGCAAAAAGGCTCCAAGCATGCAAATGCTGTCAAGCGTGGTGCTTTTTCTTACATTTTCTTTGTAATTTTGATGAGAATAAAACTGACAGGAAAGAGGGAGGTAACAGCTCCATAGTAAAGCAGACAGGACCACTCAAACACCTAGTCCTGGGGATATTCCTTGTTCTTAGCGAGTTCCTTGTCTGGTGTTTGAACGCAAGCTGTGACTCTTTCTTATCGTCACATTCCAAAGGGGGAAAAGGTGGGCAGAAGGGGAGAGGAGAGGGGAAGGGAGAGAGAGGGAGAGGGAGAAGACAAATATTCTCTGAGACATAGAGAGCAAAAGTGATCACAGACCTGTCTGATGAGGTATCAGAATGTAACTGAGATTCAGTGCATATTGATTTTAGTTTATAGTTTTAAGTTTATTATTTATCCGGCATATTTAATTTATGAATTAGTATATAATGTTCTGAAAAGGCAAGGGTCTTTACTGATTTTAGCCTGAGGTCTCTAGCATGGATTTTGAAACTAAAATATCTTTGAAAACCCCAGGTTTGCCTTTAGACATCCATTTCCCAACAGCCGAGAGGGGGAGGGCACGGCCAGAAGCCACAGCTGCCTCGATGCTGTCGGTCCTTCTCCCGGTTCAGCCTCACGGGCTCCTGCTGCCTCCCTGCGCGTGCCTACAGGCGCACATGCCCGCACATACACGGCCATACGCGCCCAGCGCCCGCTGGCACCCATCTCCCGCCCGCCCTGCGCAGCGCAGCGCAGCGCAGCTCGGCCCTGCCCGGCCTGGCCCGGCCCGGCCGGGGAGGAGGGTCCGGACCAGCCCGACCCAGGGAGGAAGGTCCGGCCCGGCCCCCGCCGCCTGCTCCGGCGCGGCCACGGTCGGAGCCGCCGGGCCAGCCGCGCGTCCGTCTGCCGGGACCGCCGAGCAGGTAAACGCAGCGCCGGCCGCCGCCGGCCCGGGCAGGGCTCCCCGGCCGCCGTAGGCCCGGCGCGGCTGGCCGTGGAGGCCCGCACCGCACCGGGGGCCGCGGGCACGGCCCCGCAGCAGGGCTCCGTGAGGCACAATCCACACGGAGCCCTGTTTGTAAGCAGCAGGCATACATTAGCATTCTAGGGGGTTTAGGGGTGATTAACAAGTATTAACGCATCATCAGCGCATAAATTGTGCTTTCTGCCAGTTCTGACCAATCAAATTTGTCTTTTTTCTTTACAAAAACCTCTCGAGGACAACATCCCGACTTGAAAAACCCTGAGCTACACCTTAGGAAAATTGAAAGCCATTGAAAAACTACATATACGAAATTATGCACTTCAGTTTATCACCCGAGTTTAAATTATTCCCTATTGTCCTGTATGACAAATGCCATTCAGTAGCAATGGGGATATATCGTTTGTGTTACAACTTTGTGAGGTGCCATCCGAAACCTGCTGTGAAATTTGAACAAAACATGAACAGAAGTGAAATACGCACAGAAATGGTCAAATTGGAGCAGCTGCAGCAAAGAGTTACTGGGATAATTGAGGAAATACAGAGCCCGTTTTATGAGCTGCAACTGGAAAAATCTTGCCTCTTGAAAGGCAAGGCAAAGCTGAGCAGGGATGTGATTTTTGTCTGCAAATACGTAAAAGGTGAAAACAATGAGGCGGGAGAAAAGTTATGGAAGGCGAGGGCAATGCTGGCATAAGAACAATGGTATAAAATGGCCAGGTGCCAAACCTTTAGGATGGAAATTACCGGAAGGTTTCTCATCGCTGGAGCACTGAGATTCAGGAGCAGTCTGTCAATAGAAACAGTGGGACAGGAAGCCTTGACTACTTTAAAAATGAGGTTTGAGCAGTTGACGAGGAAACTGCATGACTTGCTAACTGTGATACTTGGGGAAGTTTCACTGACCAATCCCTTATTCCTAACACAGCGTGACATTAGTGCCTGACACATCCTATTGAGAGGCTGCTTCTAGGATAACCCGAAATCACACCATTTGAGAAAAATTGCAACTGTCCATCAGCATAATGTCATGTGCAACCATCAAATGTGCTGTGGTGGTAGGAAGGAGGAAGAGTGAGGGGATGCAGCCTCCTGCTACATTCTTCTGCCCAGAGATGACAGAAGCCCCGTTGTTTTTCTTTTGTTTCCTGCGCCAATTCTTATTTGGTGGAGGAAAGTGGTTTGAAGAGGGAGAGATTGAGGCAGGGGACTGGCTGCTCTCTGGAACAGTGTCCCCTGCCAAACCGTGATTTCCTTTGTAAATCTAGCCCTGAGTGTTGCTGTGAAGCAACATTAACTCTTCCGAGGCTTTCTGTGTTACTCATGGGGGAACTGCGTAGGAAGTGAAGCCACAGCATCTGGGGAATCTTGCACCACAAACTGGTGTGCACTTCTGAGGATGGAGGCCTCGGAATCTGCGGGGATGACTTCCGGCTCTCCTCTACCAGCTTTTGCCTCCCCACAGGGTGGATCTGAGAGGAGCAGCTCTTCCCAACGTCCTTCCTGAAACCCTGCCCTCAGCAGATCTGCCTGATTCAGCCTCTTCTTGTCTACAGTCCAGCACAATTTGATGTTGATGGAGAAAGAGGAGACTGACTACTTGGTCTGACATTTACAATTTCAGTGTTGCTTTTGGTCATTCAGGTGCAAGGCCTGCTTGGCCATGGCTGGAAAGATCCTGTGCAGAACCGAAGCAGAACCTAGACCACTGTGTTAGATTTCTGGCTCTAGCCCTGAGCAAGGAATTCCCTCATCTGGCCAGGTGGAAGTACAGAAAGTGGCATCTTAAACCTACCCTCTTTGGCATATAAATGCTCAGGTCTGGATTATGGTGAAGCAGCTGCTTCCACCGAGGTTGCACCTACCAGATTTTTCTCCTGGCACCATTAAGTTGCTGTATTCAAAAATTAAGAAGATGTCAGTCCTGTGCTAAAGCTGGTGCGGTTATTGCCACTAACTGTTTCATACACGGGATTAATGGCTAGAAAAGACATCCAGAATGTGTGAGGTACGGATCCGATGCTGTTGTCAGGGTGAAGAGTTTGCACGAGACACCCTGCATCTCAGAAAAGTGTCCTGGGCATCAGGTTAAAGGATATTTCAAGGTGTGATGGAATGGAAGTAACAGTCCTTCCATGCTCCATCTGCTTTGTTGCATTAAAAAGGATTCAAGATGCCTTGTGTCGGGGAGTAGGAGAAAGAAAGAAGTACGAGTGAGCCTGTCTGGCCGTAAGGCACTGCCTGCTGTGGAGGACAACTCCAGCCTGCTCTGATCTGTGCCTCATGACTTCTCCTGCACTTACTGAAGCACCCGTGGTACGGATTGCCTGTCTACGGTTATGTTTTGAGGCTTATGAATTATGCAGGTTTTTATCTAATGTGTATGTTGACTTCATATCATTCTAGTTTCTTAATCAAGATGACAGACAAGATAAAGTATATGCCCTATGAAGCTTCATTAATCATACATACAATCTCATCAAAAAGATATTACAATACCTAAAAAGTTTTAATTCTGAGAGTTCCAGCCCATCACTCAAACAGCAGTCCCTGATGATGACATCGCTCTCCTCTGAGCATTCTTGATGGGTTCATGAGCTGACTGGTTGTTCTATAGGGGCACTTGGGCATATGCATTATGCATCGACTTGTCCCTGTTTCCCTTCATCTGTCAACACACCAGTTGATAAGCATTCACAACCATTTGCTTCATCATTTTTAGTGATTCAGATTTAGAAATGCCTTTTTATAAACTCCTATAATGGTAAAATTTCTTTTAAGAAAAAAAAAAAGAATTAAAAAAAAGAATAAGTGTAAAGGTTATAATGGGTGATTTTAACACTATGATAAAGTGACTACTCTTACTAAGATTTGGTGATTCTATGTCAATAAAAGCACAAGCCTAAAGCCACTTACTCATTATAGGTTATAGGACCGGTGTGTAGAAAAAACACAAAATATCTTCTGTTACATACAGGTTTAAATAATTTTGTTTTCAGTAGCTTGATTTTATGCTAACTTTGTTCGGTTTTATTCTTCTGTTCATCCTGACCTTTTTAGATAAATGCATTCCTTTCTAGTCTAGGTCCGCAAAAAGAGAGACCAGAAACACGAGGCACGGGAAAGACACAAGACCTGCCTGACAGCATACTCCTCCTGATTGCTTCTCAGTATTTCAGAGAAAAAGTCAAATTTTCCTGAAGATTGTGGGAAGGTGGGCCTTATGCACACAGAGGTACATAGGGGTGCTTCTGGATGAAAGGGTGGATGTTTGAAAGGAAACAAAGAGGAGGTGAAATGTGTCCCGACCGCACACTCTGTTCTTGTGCCTAAGGGATCCGTGGTCTCCCAGGGCACTACAACGAGACCCACCTCTCTTCCCACACACGCAGGACCAGGTAACTGAGAAGCCCTCATCTTTCCTTCCTTGTGCGTGCTGCACCTGCAGCACTGACAGCATCACCGAGCCGCTGTAACGAACCTCTGCGGCACTTGGCACAGCTCTGTGACATGTGAAACACAGCTTCCTCCATGCATAGCATTCCCAGCATCTCCAGCCAGCTCTGGGGATCAAAGACAATGCTTGGCTGTATGCCATGCATTTTCTTTAGTTGAATCATTTTGTTTTCTGACCATATGCGCTTGTCTTCGGGTAGGTTTGTCTCAGAGTATGGACAGTGATTGCTTGGGAGAAAGCTGTAGGAGTCTAATTCATTATCATCTGCTATATCTCAGGTTGCTTTCAAGTGAATGGGGGGGGGTGGGGGGAGGTGTCTCACTCACTGCTATTATTTGTTATTTTTTCCTCTTCAGATGCAGATGGACAACTGGAGATCTAATACCCACATTCAGAAGCCATGAATTCCAGAAAATTGCTCTCAGAAACACGCAGAACATTTCCTGCTGCTAAAGTACACTGCCAGCAGCCGTCGCGGATTCTCATTGTGGATGTCACATCACCTTCCTGGACCAACACTTGCTCTGTACTCTCTGAAGCTCTGGAAAACACTCTCTGCTTGGCATGCAGCTTGACCGGCCCCTGCCGCGTTCCCTTGCTGAGCCTCTACACAGTGCAGAACCAGCAGGAGTGTCTGCTTCCCTTTACGGTAGGTGTGAAACTGTGTCTCCTGGGATCTTGCAAACACGAATGCAATACAGTGCTGCAGTTCAGTAGAGGAAGTTACGGTTTACTACAAATGTGTGTCTAAAAATTAGCCAAAGAGCACAGTTTTGTAGACTTCGTGGAAGAGGTGAAAGAATAATGTTTAAAAATAAGTCACATCTTTGATCTGTGAGTTGCTCGTTTACATAAATTAGGTTTTGTGCGCTTCCCTCCTAAAACATCTGTTGTACTTCTCCCCTTTCTTATGCTACTTTCTTCACTATCTGTACTGCTTCTCAAACACAACTCTACATTTGTAATAATATGGATGGTGAAATGGTCTGCATACCTTCAGTATACACGAATGGTCTGTATACTTGTTGATCACACAAATATTACCACTTTGGGAGATGCTCCAGACATTTAAGGGGAAAGGATCAGAATTCAAAATATTTTTGCCAAAACTGAGAAATATCCTCAAATCATTTAGGTAGGAAAAGACCCTTAAGATCAAGTCCAACCGTTAATCTGCCAAGTCCCAGTCCAAGTACTGCCAAGTCCCAGTCCAAGTACTGCCAAGTCCACCACTAAATCATGTCCTTAAATGCCACATCTATACATCTTTTAAATATATAGATCTCTAAGTCAGTAAGAACAAGTATTTCACTCATTAGGGATATGCAGCAGAAGAAATATACTTGGAGAATGACTAGCAGTTCTACAATAAAAGTTTTCAATTGTAAAGCATCATAACGTTCACAAGAATCTGTGATTGTGTCATACTATTATAAGCATCCTGAGCACTCTCATTTACACTAATATAGTGTAAACACACAGTTTTATCCCTTCCACTTTATCCGGCAATGGTGAAACCATTCTGAAACATTTTGTCAAGTTTTCACATCTCAGGAAGGGTAGAGGCCAGCTCAGGACGGGGGGCATAAATCAGAGGTCAACATCAGTTTAGCAAATACGATCTGCCAAAAGGACTGTGGCTAAAGGTGGTGCTTATTTTGTAGAGTAGGTTCTAGATAAGGTGACAAGGATAGCTAAGGGGATACCAAGGAAACATTTTCTGGAGATAATTGTGAAATCATTCTGCTTAGAGGCTTTCAGAACAGACACTTGTCTCGCTTCCTAGGATGAATTTACATGTAATTCATCCTGGCACCTCACCATACAATGGACTAGGTGATCTCTTTCACAACTGGTTCCAGGCCTGTTTCTGTGATTTTGCATATATTCAAGCTAATTTGTAAGTGCTTGGGGCCAAATACCCGCTTTTGTATTTGCTAGTTATGCCCCGACACTGATCCAATGCATGCTGTCTGACAGCAACCTCAGATCATCTTTGGTAATCATGGGTCACCAAAGCACAGCTGCACTTTGACACAATCCCTCTACTTACCCCATCATATGAATCTGCTCAGACAATTCCTCATTTTGATAATGAGCTTTTAAAGACAGAGGAACCTGCAGGTCGTTGTTTGGCTTCCTTCATGTTACAGGCTGTTATATTTCAGTAAAGTACCTATATATCATTCAAGCACTTCCACCAGAAAGACAGCTAGTTTTGAAGTGAAGATACTACAGGGTGGGAGAATCAAGTACTTGTGTTGACAATTTCTTCCAGTGGTTGGTTAATCATTGTCAGTGTGAAAATTGCACCTGGTTTCTAATTTGCATTGCTTGGCTTTGGCTTCCAGGCACTTGTTAATGTATTTCTTCTTTTGGCTAGATTGAAGAACCTGCTTGTATTTTATACTTTCTTCCTCTAAATATAAGCAGGACCCTTCTCAATCTTCCAGCTGGTAAATGAAGGAGAACAAAGTGTAAGTCTAACTGCACGACATTTTTTACAGGCCCTTAATTTCCAAGCCCTTCTATGTATTCCCTCTTCTGGCTATTTGGATGCTACATTGCAATACAGAGTTCAGCAATGCCATACAGAGAGCTAAAAAATACCTGCTCTTCCTGTTTGCGTGGCTGGTGAGCATGTCAAGTCTTTTGCCATAATATTGTGATAGGTGGTCTTGTGCAGCTTCTGGACTCAGAAGCAGTTTTACATCTCTATCTGATAAACATCTGTTCCCTTTCAGCTTTTCTACCAGCGCTCCATTGCTTTTTCTGCACTTCTGAACATGCCCCACGCTCTTTATCTCAGTGTCTTTCTGATCTAGCTAGACAAAAACATGGTGCTTCTCAGTAAGGAACCAAGACAGAGCTATATTAAATGTTGCTTATTAGACAGATCATATGAAGTCAGGAAAGCCCCAAAGCTGAAAAGTAAAGAATGGGAGAGTACATGGGGAAGTGTCACATATGGTTGCCCTTTTCTTAGTCTCTCCTGGGCACTCATTTATGGTCTCTGATCCTACTGGTCTCCTCTATTGGCCTAACTCTAACAAGTCCAAAGAGCTTCCCTGGAAAGGGCAGGGGGATGAAGAAAAGGAAACCAGGAAGAAAGTAAATAGCAGCAGAGGACAACAGATGGTAACAAAAGGGGAAGTGAGAATGAAAGTGTAATTAGTATATTTATATATACACATACAATTAGAATA